>JAUTDX010004658.1:0-33700 GCA_030844895.1 Ambrosia x helenae
AGAATCTAAGCAGTTAATGATCAAAATAGTGAAATAAATTCAAGTGAAGATTCTCATAAAATGGACAATGGAATTTTGATTCAAAGTTTGTATAATTTCCAAGTTAATAAATAGAAGGTTTGAACCCTTCATTTTATAGACTACAAAACGTACATAGAAAGATAACAATAATAGTATAATACTACAACAGGCTGTAGTATTGAAACTTGTACACAATATCTATTAAAATACAATATAAACTATAAATTGTTGAAGATTACGGCTGGAAGCTTCTATCAGAAATTGTTGATTGGGTGTGAAACTGCTGATGAGTAAACCTTCAAAGGTTGCTCTTCAGTATTGTTATTCAGATGTTCTGTCTGGTTCATCTTCAGAACTTACTCTTCAGCACTTGTGTTTCAGTGTCAATTCTTCTTCAGTACTTTATATTTCTTCTTCAGCACTTGTAATACTTCTAACAAAAGTTGCAGGGAGGATATTAGACTAAGGTTGAAATGCTTATCAATCCTCTTGACCCAATAGTAAGAGACTCTGAACCAATAAAGTAATGAATCATTAAGCACTGTTTGGTTGTATCTCTGAACGATTGTGCAGAATGACTATTTAACCCTAAAAAGATATATAAATTTAATGTGTTCTTGCAAAATAATAATAACATTATAGATCAAATTGTATACTAAAAACAAGTAGTGGGGTATAATTGTAGAACATGACAAAAAAAATTACTCGTTTTCGTTTCCTACATCTTTCAAGAAGAAATTGTTATGCAAGGGTTAAACAAAAAAAGGCATTCATTCCATCTTAATTGTCGTCTTCAACCGTGACCAGTTTGCTTTCTTCTTTACTTACCAACATCGTCATCATCATCATCATCATTATTATTATTGCAGGTTAAATTAATTTTATGGGCTGTCATTTCTTGACTACCTAGTGGTCGGAACAGGGAGGGGAGGAGAGGAGCAAAGGAGGAGAGAAGAAAAGAGTGGGTAGCGGCGTTTATGAAGAAGGGAGAAGGGGTATAGGCGACGGCCGGTGGTCGGAGCAGAAGGAGATGGGAGGATGAGGGTGGGTTTGGGATGAGCGGTGGTGGGTGGAAGAGCATGGGTTGTTGGAGGCCAGAGGATATGAGGAGCAGGAAAGAGGAGATGAGAAGAAGGAAGGAAGAGAGGAAGGGTAAAGAGAGTCTTCTTTTTTTTTTGTTCATTCAGCATGTGTACAAAGCTGAACCACTCAGAGTTGAATGGAACTATTAAGAGGTGGTTGTTTGGTTAACCAAACAATCATACCTCTGACTGATTCAGAGGTAGCCTCTTAATGGAACCATATGAGGTAAACCAAACAGCCCTTTAATTGCTTATTCCCATGCACACAATGATAAAAGAGATAATCCATATGCTTACTACCCTTTGGTTATCTATAACCACCCACATATCCCCATAACATTAAGGAGAGCAAACCATCATGTACCTAAAAATAGGTTACAAGTAGGATATATTTTATCAATATTTAAAATGCAAAACCAATATCATTTCCATCCCTTACGGATCACACACTCCAACCAACCCAATATCTTTCCAATTTTTGGTTGACTTTGCAGCCATGTGCAAGTGTGTAGCATAATAATGAAACACTCAAAATCACCTCCTATCCCATGACAACAAGTCGTCGCCACCCTATATAGCTTCTTTTATGTATGTATTTTTTGTGCCTTGTACTATCCCAACAAAGTTGTTCCCCATGCCTTACAAATCCACTAGACAATGCCCACAAAAATACAATTACATTTGAGCATTAAACCCACACTTAATACAATTTTCACCACACCATCCAAACTTCAATCTACTTAACACACACATACATTGGATTCTATCTCTCGACACTCTCTCTCCCAACCAAATTCTCGCATACATTCACAAACCTCTTTTCTTATGGTAAAATTTTGTGACACTTGGTAAATCCAAGACATTATTTGTACACGAGATTAAGCATACGTACATTAATTTCATGCATTAGAGACTTAATTACTATTAATTAAGACATCGTATGTCTAGCAAAGCTCAATTATATGCATTGTTTTGCATTTAGACGTCTTGTTCGTCATTCTATTGCATAACAATAAACCTTTGTCCTAAATACATTAGTTATTATCCGGAAACATAAAATCTTACCGAGGATTGTTAAACAATGTTTATTGAAGACAATTAAAGACATAGAATTGGGAATTAGGGTTAGGAAACCCTAATTGAAGTGACGACATTCTAAGAGTTGTTAATCAATCACTAACCCTAATTACTAATCACCCGCAAATGAACCTGGACATCCTAAAACCCCTAACTAAGCTTGGATTAACCCTAATTAATCAAGCTTGGGGACAAGGGACCTTGGCCGTAGGTTGATAAGGGGGCATCCCCCCTCTTTTTGATCCCTTGGCCTCCAAGCATTGACTGTTATTGAAAATTCCAAATTATACCTAACTTATCCTCTTATTTTCCACTAACCCTAAGTGGTTTATATAAGTTTTTAAGATCATTTTGAGCCAAAGAAAACCCCAAATGCAGCAGCAACTTTCTGGACAATAACTTTCACCCCACAAAACATCACCCAAAATGCAGCAGCAAGTTTTTGGACAACAACCATCTTGAAGTCTGTTCTAACATGTTCCTCTGATGTCTTTTTTCTTTTGGCAGCAGGCTTCTTTCTTGCATAATCAGAAGTTTTCACAAACTTCTGATGGTTTGAATTTCTCTGGGTTAGACTTCTGCAATGCTTTGAATCTTTTATAAGTATCATTCAAGTCATCTTCCTTCCATCTTGCTAGTTGAGCCTTTCTGCCATAGTCATTGGCTGCCAATTCTTCAATAATCTGGGTTCTCTTCAACCTTCTGTCTTTCTCAGCATTTTGTCTTTATGAGGTGAGTCTGGCTCTATGTTCTGGTTCAACAGTTGAGAGACCCTTGAGAAAGTGTTTCTTGGCTTTGCTGTTCTTGATAATGTAATTCATCAGTTATTGTCTCTTGTCATTCTCAGCAATTTGTATTTGTTCTTCTTCAGCTCTCTCCAGCTCATTTAGCTCTTTTTTCCCATAATTTTAGCTTGGCTTCATAGCCCAAGTCTTCCCTTTCATCAATTTTCTCCCATAACTCACCTTCTATTGCCTTTTTCTTCATTTCCTTCAAGTCCTTTTCAAGTCCATCTGAACTGAAGGCAATTGGTTCAGGGTTTAAAATAGTTGGAGGTTTAGGTAGGGCAGTTTGAGTTTGGACTTTTAGAGTTGTGGTTGTAGCAGATGTTTGTTGTTTGGTCTGAGTTGCAACTACTGAAGGTTGTTTCTCAGTAGAAACTACTGAAGGGTTGCTTCAGCATTTTTCAAAACCTTATCAGTAGTTGTGTCTTTTTCATGGAAAGTCTTTTCAGCTTGTTCTTTAGGGAGCCTTTCTTGCCTTTCTTGATATAAATGTCTTTCTTTCAAGGCTTCTTCTTGTTTAGTCTGTTGAGATCTTTTGTTGGCCTCCTTAAGTCTTTGAGCCACACGAGCTTTCTTACTTTGCTCAAGGTCAATCTTCTCGGGAACCTTGCCTTTCTCCCCCCCCCCCCTTTTTAGATTCATCAATCTCGGGAAACCAGATAGCAGGAGGTGCAAAACTAGTAAGATGTTCAAGCTGTCTTCTATTATCTTCAATCTTTCTTGACATCTCTCCCAGTTTATGGTCTATGGCATTGTTGATCATCTCCATTTGGGTTCTGTTTTTAAGTTCCATGGCAGTGGTAAAGGTTTGGAGATGACCAGAAAGGAGTTGGTTTACCATCTGGTATAAATGTCCTTCTGGGCTGCATAGCTGGTTCAGGTCTATGCTAGCACCAGTGGAAGATGTTTGGGTAGGCTTTTGTGAGTGAGAAGGAGGTGTTTTTTGGTGATCCTCAGTAAAGACTGGGGATGCCACTTTTGGGGAATTAGGGGTTAAGTGGTCTTTAACCTGATCTTTTGTGACCAACTCTTTGAGTTTGGATACATCAGATTCAGGACCTTCACAGTCAGCCATCAAAATCTGGATATTTGAATCATCATCTAAATTAATGGAATCATCTGAATCCCTAGTGACATCATCAATGATGAAGTCATCAGTTGTATCATGAGCTAGGCCCATCCTAGTAGCCTCATGAACCCCTTTGTCTTGGTTGTAGGGAATTCCTACCTCAGGCACAAGGCCTTCATTAGCAGTTTCCACAAATGAGGTCTTAGTTATGTTACTACAACCTCTGATCCATCAAGGGATGGTAAAAGAGTAGTGGCAGCCTCATTTATACCTAACGTCTCAAAGATTGGGCTTAGAGACCTTGGTTCCTCCTCATCTCTTGGGTTACGGCTGATAATCTCCTCATCGGTGGCTTTGTCAGTTGTTTCTTCCCTGTTTTATGTGGTGATCAGGGAGTGCCACTAACTGATGGGATCTATTCTTTCAGCCTAGAGAGAAAATGTGTAATCTCCACTGTTGTTTGTGTTTGTGATGGTTCATGTTCAGTGGATTTGGGATCAGTAGTTGTAATAGGCTCGGTAGTTTCAAGAAGTGTTTCAGAAGTTTTAGTCTTTTTGGATTTCTTCCTTGAAAACTGGATAGAAATCTTTTTGCTCTTTGGGGTGATTGAGATGGATGTAACTGAGAGGAAGTTTTAGTTATATCTTTACCAAATGCAAAATGCAAATCAGCATCCTCAGGCATCTCAACCTCCTGAGTTGCTTTTCTTTTTGGGTTGGTGGTTTTGGATTTTTGCCTCTTAGGCTTTTTGGTTTTAGGATAAATGGGTTTGGAAGATGTGGGTTCCATGGAGACTGTTTCTTGTTCCCCTTGGTCATCTTCTAACATTGAAGCCGGTTTGTTATGCCTTGAGAATACTTGTGAGGTTAAGGGGTTTAGTTTTGAGACTTTGCCCACAAGTACCTCTTCACCAAGTTCCTTGATAATACAGTACATTAGGAACCTTGGGTATAGCAAAAATTTCTTTTTATCATTTTGGTGATGTAAACACCAACTCATTGAAAAAGTATGAAGATGCCCTGAAAGAGGTTTCATTCACTATGGAATGGAAAATTTGTTGTAAAGCAGAGGGCACTTGATCATAAGAGCCAGTTTTGGGACTCAAACACATGATACTGTAATGAAACAACAATTTGTATTTTGCATTAAAAAAATCTTTTGTAAATAGTGGCATGTGAAAGAGTACCTTGGTAGCCACACTCTATCATGGTTAACTGGACAGTTCTAGTAGAAATTTGTTCTGGGGCTTGAGCATCAATAAGACCTAAACTTATCCGCAGGGTTTCAAGTGTGATTGCCATGGTCTTCCCTTTGATCATCGTCTTCAGGACATGACCTTATCATCAACAGTTACTGCAATAGCGTTTGCCCAGAACTCGTTGAGAGTTTCAGTATGGATTGGTGGGTCAATAGTGAACGTTGTGTAGTATTGGGATTTTACGACCAAATCTATGATTTCATCGTATTGGGACCAGGCTGGATCTTTTGTGAAGTAGCCTCTAGCAACACAAAAAAAAACACCGCCCAAACGCATCAAGGCGGATACGGTGAAGGAAACGTGAAAATCGGCTTGGGAGGAGTTGGAGCCGAGACCCACTAATCTTCACACGCTTGGGTTTTACCCCCTTTTTCTGCTTTCGAGCGGGGTTGCCAACACACAATGGCGTAGCTTCCTTGGGGCAGGGAGGGACGGCAAACACCCCCCCCCCCCCCCCAATTTTCGCTCAGAAGTTTCGATTATATAGTATTCGTATAGAAATTTTTTGGTATATACGGTTTTGGCCCCCGTTTTTTATAAAAAAAAAGATTAGTTATATACTTCCGACCCCCCGATCTGGATTTTCAAGCTTTGACACTGCCAACACACCTGCTGCTTTTGCTTAGACAATTCCTGATCATAAAGGTTATGGTTGTTTTTTCCATTCTTTCTTTTATAAAGGAATGCTTTATGTGCTACATGTAGCTTGCACGTTTTGCCGGTGCTATTGTTTTACATTGTGTTGCATGCATGCAGCGCTTTGGTTTGTTTATGTGTAGTGTGCAAAGATTATCAATTATCAATGTTTTGATTGTTAAGGTTGTTGCTCATCGATCCTTTTAAAATTTAAGGCGCTTTTGGTTTATTTTTTGTTGGTGCTAATTGTTTGTATGTTGTCTGTGACGATATTTGTAAGTGCTATGTTTGTTAGTTAAAGATTTTATTTGAGTTTTGCTGGAATATGTGGTTATAAGTTCTTTGTAATGTGTTACAAATATAGTTTATGTGATGTTTCGGTTATGTTATTGGTTGATAAAGTAATGATTTTGTTAGTTATGATTTGTTGTTGTTTGGGATGATGATGTTGTTACTTATGATTTTTTGTTGTTTTCTTTTGTCAATGACTTTGTTATGCTTCGTGTTGAGATAGTTTTCTGAGCACGCGTACACCGCGTTCTAAGTGCAGGCGTTTTGACAATGATAACGTCGATGTTGTGTCTTCTTCCAGCACCGCTTCCCCTCCTGACAATGATAATGTTGATATGGCGTCTTCTTCAGGCGCCGCTTTGCCTGATGATCGCCCATCACGGAGACAGTCTTTTTACCGAGCATCAATGTTGCAATGAAGAGGTGTGTCTATAGATGTTGAGGTGCCAGTGAATGTTGACCTGAGATCTCCTCATTATGTGGATTTGGAAGTTGTACACAAGTACGTGAGTTTTGCAGCGCCTTCTTTTGGCTCCAGGAGCGTCTTACAGCTTTCCCTTTAAGTGTTAGGCCTTGCTATAATAAATGTTGTAAGGGTGGAAGAATAGACATTGAAAACCCTGTTGACCCGCCTTCTCTTTTAAAAAAGTTGGTTTTGAATTCTCAATTTATGCTTAACATTTGCGCCTACAATTCAATGTTTGCGATGACATTATTTGGCGCAGCTGTTGATTATGTTGTTAACCAAGGGTCGGGTCCGTATGTGTGTAAAGTTGCAGGCCAAATATCTCATTGGATAGGGTCTTTGTGCCCCCCAGCTGGAGCAAGTCCTCGCTTTTTGCAAATGTACATCTTTGATTCTGGCAATGACGTTCAAAACATGTTGCGGTTTTTCTCAAACAATAGCTCAGTGCAGTTGCAGCCTGTGATTTTCTTCGCTTTGGTCAGCATGCTTAAATATGAGAATGAGTATGTGCGTCTTTTTAGATCAGCCATGAACTCTGTTTAGAGGAAGAGGTGCCAGACTTTGCAATTTAACTTTACAACCGTGTGGTTATCGGATCGTGTTAGCAACCTGCATTCTTACATGCGTCTTCAGTATCCACTACTTTTCCTGCGTGGTGAACAAGGGTGGTCGCCTGAACTCGCTTTAACTGGTGATGCAGTGCCGGATCCAAAGGATGTGGATGCTGAGCATGTGGAGGCCCCTATTTCACAGGAGCAAAAGTTGACTGCTTTAATGTTTTATAGTTTTCGATTTCATGATCGTCAAAATGTGTATACACATTTGCTAAGGGCATCTAGGTTGTATCAACAATATTTGGTCGACGCTAATGTTTGTGTTGAACATTGTTGTTTGGAGTATTTTCGTGCGAATCAGGCTAAACTGCATTGTGAGTTTCTGGATGGGGTACATGATGCCATATCAAAAGGCGACACTAACTGTTGTGATGTTGGTAAGCGTATTTTCTTGCCGTCTTCATTCACAGGTGGGACTAGGTACATGTATAAACATTATCAGGACGCGCTTGCGCTTTGTCGTGTTTATGGTAACCCACAGTACTTCATAACATTTACATGTAAGGTTCGAGGCCAGATATTGTTAGAGAAATGAGTCGCGTTGGCGCTAACAGTCCACAAGATAGGCCTGATATAATTGCACGGGTTATTCAAATGAAAGTTCAATCATTCATTAAATATTTAAGGAATTCAAAGCCTTTTGCAGAGATTACAACAGGCAAGTCCTTCTCTTGAGTTTTTCCATAATCGTTTTCATTTTAGTTGCGTTTGTTTTTTTAACATTAGGTATTCTTCTGTTGTGCAGATCTTTACACAATAGAATTCCAAAAAAGAGAACTTCCATATTGTCGCACACTTATTTTGGTTTTTGCTACACATAGCATATAGGGTCCTGAATAAGTTGATCATTACATATCTGTTAAGCTTCCGGACCGAACAGCGCAGCCTGTTCTGCATAGGATTGTAACTGATTTTGTGTTACATGGTCCATGCGGGTTAGCCAGGCTCGGATCACCTTGCATGAAAGAAGGTGTTTGCAGCAAGAACTTTCCAAAACCATATGAGCTGTTTACACATTTTGATAACGCTGGTTGTGTGCATTATAAGAGATCTGACAATAAGTCTTCTTTTATGAAAAATGGCGTCCCTTTGGACAATGGTTTTGTCGTTCCCTACAATGTAAAGTTATTGTTGGGTTTTGATGCGCACATCAATGTTGAGTACTGTGGTTGGACAATGTTGATCAAATACCTCTTTAAATACATATCTAAAAGAGCTGACAAAATACGCTATTCGTTGACTCCCGAAAACAACACATTTGAAGATGTGCCTGTTGCAGAGAGCGTTGTCATTAATGAAATTGGTAACTATGTCGATGAGGCTGCTTGGAGAATATTCAAATTCCCAATACATCACCGAAATCCCAGTGTTCAGATTTTAGTAGTCCATTTAGAAGGGAAACAGAACGTTACCTTTAAACAGTCAGCAAAGTTAATTGAGGTTGTTGAAAACTCAAATGCATGCAAACCGACACTTACATAATGGTTTGTTAATAATCAGACTGAGGCATCTAGTGTGGCGACGCCTGATATGATCAGTCGCGATCTTCGCCTCGTGGATTACCTTATGAAATATCGCTGGGATTTAAGTGGGAAGAAAAGGATGTGTCGCATATCTAAGAATAAGCCTCCCATTTGCAGGCTTGCCTATGTTCACCCAACATATGGAGAACTCTTTTATCTGCGCGTTCTCCTCACGTATCAGCGGGGTGTTGCTGTTATGCTGATGTAAGGACAGTAGGTGGTGGTGTTGTTCCTACTTTCAGGGAAGCGTGCGAAAGGTTAGGGCTTATTGGAAATGATATAGAATGGAACACGACGATTTCTGAGGCTGCTGAATGGGGTACAGCAAGAGAGCTTAGACAGTTATTTATATAATTACTTCTTTATTGTGATTTTGCAAACCCACTAAAACTTTTGGAGGAGAATTGGAGATGTATGCCTGACGATATCAGTCACAACCTTCATAACTTGCTGAAAGGAAAAGCGACCATTTTAAATGACGTGGAACTGCAACAATGTTCTTAGTGAGCTTGAAAATTGCTGAATTCAAATTCTACACCTCACACGTGAACGGATTTTGGTTTACCTTTACCCGATTCGTCTGTTGTTGATGTCTTAGAAAACACTTTGCTGCTGGAAAAAAAGATGTATGACAGAGGCGCATTAGCTGATGAGCATTCAACCCTACATGCTAGGCTAAAGTCAGAGCAGCTGATAATATATGATGTTGTTATCACTTCTATCAGCACATGTGATCAAGTGTTGTTGTTTGTATACGGTCATGGTGGGACAGGAAAGATGTATTTGTGGAAGACGCTCATCACTGCTCTAAGATTTGCTGGACAGGTTGTGCTTCCTGGGACTGCTTCCGGCATTGGTTCGCTTTTACTGCCGCAGGCAGGACTACGCACTCACGATTTAAAATCCCTTAGAACTGACAGAAGAATCTGTGTGTCATACAAAAAAAAAAGTCAAACCTATGTCAATTGTTGTTAGAAACTGTCCTAATTTGGGATGAAGCGCCAATGAGTGATCGCAGGTGTTTTGATGCTCTGGATAAAACACTTCAAGATTTGACTGGAAACACCTGCAAGCCTTTTAGTGGTAAGTCAGTTTTGTTAGGAGGCGATTTCTGGAAAACGTTACTGGTAAAACCCAAATGCACTAAAAATGAAATTTTAGACTCTTGCCTTCCAAGATCATACCTGTGGAAACACTTAACAGTTTACAAGTTAAGTCAGAACATGCGTGTCGCCGCAGCTGTTAGTGGATTTAATACAGAACATCTTCTCAATGATTTTGCAGAATGGCTTCTGAAAATAGGGGATGGCAATGAAGGCGTTTTGGTCAACCATTTGCACCAAGATGTTAGATAGATTGAAATATCGTCACATTTTTTACCCTTGTTAACACACATTCTTTGGTTGTTAACACTTTTGCCTTAACCGGATGATACTTGATTTCACAGTCGTAATCGTTTAGCAATTCCACCCATCTGCGTTATCTCATGTTCAGATCCTTCAGATTGAGGATGTGTTGTAGGCTCTTGTGATATGTGAAGATAGTGCACTTGGTACGATATAGATAGTGTCTCTAGATCTTGAGGGCAAAGATTACCGCACCTAGCTCCAAATCGTGTGTCGTGTAGTTCTTCTCATGAACCTTAAGCTAGCATGAAGCATAGGCGATGACCTTATTCCTGTGCATAAGTACACACCTAAGTCCTTGCTGTGAAGCGTCGCAATATACCACAAAATCATCTGTACTTTCTCGAAGCGAAAAAGTCAGTGCGCTATAGAGCTTGTGCTTCAGTGTCTGAAATGCCTCGTCTTGTTTGACTCCCTATTTAGACTTCTTGTCCTTTTGAGTTAAAATGGTAAGGGGTTGAGCAAGTTTCAAAAAGTTCTCAATGAATCGTCGGTAATAACCGGTTGAACCCAGAAATTGGCGTACTGCAGCCGGAGTAGTAGACGCTTCCCAATTTTTGATCGCATCTATCTTAGCTGGGTCAACCTATATGCCTTTCTCGTTCATAACGTGGCCAAGGAATTGAACCTCTCGTATCCAATACTCGAACTTCGAGAACTTGGTAAACAATTTCTCGTTCTTGAGCAATTCTAGTATCAACTTGAGATGATGTTTGTGCTCGTCCCTTGTTCGCAAGTATATTAAGATGTCGTCGATGAAACCAACCACAAATTTGTCCAAATAGGGCTTGCAGACGTGATTCATCAAATCCATAAACACAGCCGGTGTGTTGGTCAGACCATAAGGCATAACTAGAAACTCATAATGCCCATAACGAGTCCTAAATGCAGTCTTGGGTATATCTTCCTCTTGAACGCGCAACTGGTGGTATCCTGATCTCAGATCAATCTTGGAGTAGTAGCTGGAACCTTGCAATTGGTCGAACAAATCGTCGATTCTGGGTAGGGGATACTTATTCTTGACGGTCAGCTTGTTCAACTCTCGGTAGTAGATGCACATCCGGAAACTACCATCCTTCTTCTTCACAAACAGTACTGGGGCTCTCCACGGGGAAAAGCTCGGTCGAATGAAACCTTTATCTAACAGTTCCTACAACTGTTTAGACAACTCCTGCATCTCGGAAGGTGCAAGGTGATACGGGATACAAGCTATTGGGGCAGCTCCCGGGACTAAGTCGATGCGAAACTCAACCTGACGTGGCGGCGGCAATCCTGGAAATTCTTCAGGAAAAACTCCTGGATAGTCCCACACTATTGGTATGTCTTCGAGTTTCCAATCCTAAGTCTTCTTCTCGACGATGTGTGCTAGGAACGCAACACAACCCTTCCTCAAGCACTTCTGCGCCTTCGTGCTTGAAATGATCCGACATGTAGATCCACTGCTATCGCCTCTGACTGAAAGGGTCTCGCTATTGGACAAGGGGATTGGAACAATTTTCTCATGACAAACAATGTCGGCGTGGCTCTTGGACAACCAGTCCATGCCGACTAAGATATCGAAACTACGTAGCTGAATCGGCAGTATATCGATGTGAAACGCATGATTGCCAAGATTCAAGGTGTAGTCATGTACAATTTCCTCGGATGAGACTGTCTTACCCTTGGCCAATTCTATAACATAGGGTGTGTGCAACCTACTGGTTTCTAATCCAAGGGATCGTTTGACATTGGTTAACACAAAACTTAAATCAGCGCCAGTTTTGAAAAGCATAGATGCAAAATGGTTGTTAACAAGAAACGTACCGGTAACCACATTCGGGTCCTCACGAGCTTCCTCAACTCCCATGATGAAAGCACTTCCACGTGCCTGACCCTTGAGCTTCGGCCAGTCCTTCTTGTAGCGGTCTGTGGCACCACACTCGAAGTAACCCTGTTTTGTACCGGCATTGTCCACAACCTTGGATCTGCACTGAGCGGTAGGATGACCCATCCTTTTGCACTTGTCGCACTTGACACTGTCACAGGACCCCACGTGATGATACTTGCACTTGTCACTCAGGGGATGAGGTCCATTGTATGGCTTACGACCCTCAGCTGTAGTGGCGACAAAGGCCTTCACTGTCTCGGGCTTCTTGGCAGGATGGCTCCCTGAACTCTTAACCTTCTTGAAATTAGACCGCTTCCGCTTCTTACTAGATGTCCCACCTTTCTCAGATTCCTTTTGTGTCGGGCCTGCGGTAGTGACCATGCTTCGGATCTTGGTGAGAGTCCAATACATACCTTTTGACCCACTTGTACTCAGGAGTAACCATATGTGGAAACAGTCAGGAAAGTTCATGGAATCGAGTGGTATAGGTTGTGACTTCGGCACTACTCATGGACAAGGTCCAGAATTCTGCCTCTAGCTTCTGCAGTTCGCTACGAGGGCAATACTTTTCCATCAACATAGCCTTTAGTTCAATCCAGGAGAGACTGTAGGTAGCATCTCTCCCAGAATTTGCACTTGTAGGTTCCACCAGGTCAGAGTGTCGTCCTGGAACATGCAGGTGACATACTTAATTTTCTGGTCTTCTGAACAACCACTGATATCAAGTACTGGTTCTGTCTTTTCAATCCAGCGAACAATCCCCACTGCTCCTTCTGATTCGTGGAAGTTCCATGGCTTGCATGCCATGAACATTTTGTAGGAACACCCACGCACGGTGTTTTCTACTTCGGAGACATAACAAGAAAGGATTATTAGCTAATGTTGATTGACATAAGACAAAATTGGGAAAGGAATAGATGAAAGCTTTACCATGCTCAAGTTCCTGGGTCCTGCGTCAGCCTGCATCACCTAAACCCCCGCTGGAATCGGCGCGATTCGCTTCATGTTGTGCAATGGCCTCTGCAATAACCCTAGCTAGGTCCACTGAGTTGGTCGGGAAAGCTTCATCTGTTGAATTCGATCGGGTAGTTATTTTTGGCAGCATGTTCTTCTAATAGTCCAAATTAAAAGAGTAAGACACATATCACTGTATAATATTGTCAATGTGTGCGAAAACAAAACAACCATAACAAGCATAACACAATAATCAACGACAACAAGAACATAAACAAGTCATAAGGAAATCACAACATCCATACATCCATTCATAGTTTTGACATACTCATCATAGTTTTTGTCTGGAAACAAAAGAAATTAAGCACCACGCCTTAAAAGTTTTTAAAAAATCATAAATAAAGTACAAACATCATGATCCTATGGGCTGGGAGTGGAAATGTGATAACCAAGGCGCCAATGGAAGCTCTCAACCTCTGCTCCAAGTGCTCAAGACGTTGCTCAAGTGCTGCAAACCCTACTCTCTGCATCCTCACGCTGCTGCTCCGCCTAATGCATGCGAGTTGTCAAGTCCGTAATGGTGCAAAGCACGGAATCCCTGGCCCTGCCCTATATATATAGGTCGTCCTCCAGCTCCTTAGTCCACTCACAAAGAGCTCGCAGTTGGTTGTCATGACGTCCGACCATGTCCCTCACAGTATGAAGGGTATGACGGACCATTAACGGCCCATGTCCAGTGGGTAGAGGGGTGTCAGGGGACCGCTGAGACGGCTCACCAATCTCGAAGGTAGAAGGGATCTCATCATCAAACTCCTCACCATTGAACGCGAGAACCCGTCAACAGTAGGCAAACAGGTCCTCTTCTGTGCCGGAGATCTCCCCAATAGCTTCTTCTTAGGTGGCTCTGGATTTACTGGCGCTGGTGCCGGTGCTAAATCCGTACTGGAGCTGGTACTAGTACGGGGCTAGGGCTGGTGGAGCAACTGGAGCAGGTGGAGGGTGAGCTCACTTCTTGGGGGTATACATCACACGTACCCCACTGTGAATTTCTAAGACTGGTATGTCGTCGTCCTCTAAGTCTGGGTGATATCTCTGTGCATCCTCCTCCTGAACATCCTCCTCTGGGTCTGAGACTAGATAACGAGGCTCCTCGTCATGTGAGCGGTCGGGTACGACTAGGATGTCCTCCTCGGTGTCGGTTAGGTTAACGAGGTCAATGCGTGGCGCCATGATCATGTAAATCAATAGCACACGCGGGTGTGAATAATCATGCAACTTAATTACTAAACTTATCTAAATGTATGATGTATCTGGCATGGAACTTGCGGAGCGCATCGGGATGTGGGATATTTTCCATCTCAGGAAAACATTTCAAAAATCGTTTTATTTAAGTTATAGTTTGACTCAAAAAAGAATCTTAGCTCGCTATAACCTTGTGCACTGATACAAATCTGTCACACCCCGCCAAGGCCGAAACGCTAGATGTAACTTCGAAAGGTTTTTAAGCACACAAGTCACGCAAGCATCAATTTCATAAAATAAGAGATATATTAAAAGACGACATGTTTAACAAAAACAACCAAAATATTATCTTAAGAACCATAGTTAAAATGATGTTGTCTAAAATCAATTAATCAAAACAAGGTTCATAATATCCCCAAGATGCTCATGCGCGACTCCAACTTCCATGATGCTCGATTTAATTGCCTGAGAAACATGCAAATAAATTATGTCAACAAATATGTTGGTGAGGTCACGGGTTTTGGATTCTATGTAAACCATGGGTGACTGGATCATTTCCTAGCTAAGACAATAATCATTATGTGACTGTCATGAGCCTATAACCAAACCTTGACGAATGTTGTGCCTCGCCCATTGTACACTAAAGACAATGAATGTAATGTGAAATACAAGCACTCATTTGATATATGTCATCCAGTTAGAGCGACTAACCAAGAATGGGGGTGTCAACCCAGTAGATCTATTCCGGTGTTTCATGGCTAAGTCCACAGCTAATGGTTGCAGTAAAATGTATGACACGGGGTCTTATGAGTACTCTGAACCTTTTTGTCTCATTTTTACATAATAGTCCAAATGCAGTTGAATTTGTATGCATGTTTTTCCCCCAAAAGCATGAAAACGGTAAAAATGGGGTCGTGAGGACTCACCTGATGTTCGAGTGCTAACTACTGATTGGGCCTGACGGGGAAATGTCTGAACTAAAGTGCCCTAGATTCAAGTAAGGACAACTTAAGTCTGTGTTATACTATATACCATGCAACTGTTCACCCGACTTGTACGTTTATGGACTGTGCTTTGTATGGTTGTCACACACTGTATGTGTTGATAAAACTCGTTTTTGTTGTTATTTGGGACTATGATTAACCATTTGTGGCAAAACCGGTGTCTTGGTATTCTATATGTTACCACGTGATATGTATGTTAAATAATTGCATAATTTATGGCATATTATCATATGTTTTGGCCCTTTTCATGTAAAAATGTCATTTACACATGTTTTACCCTTGTTAACACACGTTCTTTGGTTGTCAACACATGAATTTCCAAAAACTTTGTGTTTAAGCCTATTTAACGTATGTTTTAGGTTTTTAACACATGTTTACAAAAACACCATTTGGTATATGTTTATATTTTGAGTATAAAAACGAAATGTATGGGCGATGTTCGGCCCTAAACACACTCGCATACCCTCCTAGGTGTATCAATGAGAGTGTCCGTCTGTTTATTCATGCAATTATGTGTGTGATCTCATGTGTGGTATGTGTGTATATACGTGTATGTACACAAGCATTTCGACACATAGCTTAAGTGTTTAGCCGATTGTAGCTCTTGTGGTTAATGTATATGTGTGTGATTGAGGGTCTTGGGTTTGGGTGACCATGTATTAGCCAAGAATAATGAACAATAGGTAAATGAAATCGAGGTTCCTTACCACAAATTGGATGTAGATAAACCGAGAGAGATGAGACTTGTTCCAGCCGAATCCTTCCACTCCAAGGCTTTTAGTGCTTGATCAAGGTTCAATGAGGGTTAGTAGAGGTGTGGTGCGATCAAAACAAGTTGAATAGGGGTGTTATGGGTTCGGTCGATGGGTAGGATCAAAGATAAGTGAGTTTTGCTTTGTGTTTTGAAGTTTAAATGTTGTGTGCACCTTTGTGAGCTTGGGGCCAGTTATATATACATGTCGAGGGAGAGAGAGAAGTGTAGTGGGTTGGTTTTATTTGTGGCAAGTCAACACTTATGGGTTTAGGTGATGAAAAGGTGGTTTCCATTAGTGTGAAAAGAGTTGACCTTGAAGCTTGTGAAGTTTGCATTGGAAATGCATGGGCAGATTTTTAGGGCTAGTGTGGGAGTTTTAGTAGTCAACCATCCTAGATCCAAGTGAGGTGATAAAGTGGCTTGCCATGTTGGTGTGTATCCTAGGAGTTAGTGAGCATGATTGGGAATGTTTATGTTTGTTTGCGTAGGTTAACTATGGCTGAAACATGGGGAAGGGAAATAGGTGGTTTAGGATAGTCCAACATGTGTAGATTTCTTGCATAGTGGTCTTGATTCCATATTGGTGCAAGACTTAGGTGATGAGATGCAATGGTGTGTGTGTGGTGGTGAATATATATATATATATTATATATATATATACTATATTAATATGCATATAGGAAGGGCAAGTTTGGTCATTTGCCACATTTAAGAGATTTACAAGACATGAGAGCATATTGTACAAGGACTCTATGTACTTTCTTACAATAACTCCTTTTAAGCCCTAAAACATCACATCTACTGATTAGGGTTTCTTCGTCAACATATCTCACATTCCTAAACTCTCCGCCTCCGCCTCCATCTGATTAGGGTTTCTACATCTCACCAAAACTCTCTCTCTCTCTCTCTCTGGTGATTCCATGCTATCAATGAAGATTTCGACCTCTTAGTTCTGATTTAGCTCTCACAGGCAGATTTAGATGGTGGTTGACTGGTTTTGGTGGCTTTAGATGGTCGTTGTGTGTACATCTAAAGCACATGTACAAATATTTAAAGCGTATAAACACTCAGAATGTCTTCAAACCTGTCTATTACGCGTGCTCCAGAAAAAAAACACGGGTCGGGTCACCTCATAGCAAGAGAAAACCCTAAACCATTTCACTTTTCTTCATTCTCCTTTCCCTTTTCCCTCTAGCCACAAATATTTCCCTCTTCTTTTGTAAACCCTAAGAAGAGACATCATAATGTCGAGAAGATCCATTACAGACAAATATCCTTGCGAAAATCAGAAGCATGAGGCTTCGATTTGGTTTCAATTAGTTGTAAAAAAGATCCAGGTAGGTATACCTTTTATTTCTTGCTCAATATTTTCTCAGATCTACTGTCATTATTTAACATTTTGGTTGTTTTGTGAGGTCGTTTTGGATGATGATGGTTGCTTGTTTTGTTTTCAGATCCACACGAACCATATAGGTTACAAGACTGAGGAAGATGATAAGCAAAACTTTGCAGGCATGAGTTTTCTAGCTACATTTAGTAATTTTACAAGCTCAGATCTGATAAATTTGTTTACTGATTCTGAGTTGTAGCAATTTCATTTGGATTCACATTTAATTTATTTATCTTGTAGGTCAGAAGGTCAGTGGAACAATTAAAATTTCATTTTGTTTTATTTTTCTGTTTACAGGGTCAAATTTATGTTGTGCATATAGAGCATGGTACGATTGAGTGGGGCAACCTAAGGTAGCAAGACTTGGTGATCCTAGGCTTTGGACCATCGATAGGAAGATGAAATGTGAGATTTTTACGGCTAATATGGTAGAGTGCCCTGGTTATTATATAAGTTTGTTCTTTTTTGGTTTTACTTGTTTTTTGGATTAATGTTATAAAATTCTGTATTTTTATTGAAAGGTGTTTGGTCAGATCTTTAGTTCCAAGATTGTTTTGGCATCAATAGAAATTGTTACAGATGCAGACTGTGCTGCAACTTTGGGTATAACTGGCCATGAGGTATGTTGTTGGGCAGAAGTTTGCATGTAAATTTTGACGATTACAGCTTTTCTTTGAAATATTATTAATCCTACATTTGTTCAAATACAGGAAAAACTACCAACCAAAGAGGTTTGAAAAGTTGAAAGATAGCTGTGAAGGGGAGAAGGTCTAAGCTCGGAAAAAGTACCATAAAGAATCTTGTGTAATCTTATAGTTTTTATTTAGATTCTGAGAGATGGTCGCTGGAGTGAACAAGAAGCTACTATATTGGTTCTTGGTATTTTTTTCATCAAGATATATAGATTCTTTCCATATCTTCCTACTTGAATAGGTAGAAAGTCAGCCCATGTAATATACTTATGCTTGGTTTGACGTATAGTTTTAGGTTTCTTTTGAAGTGGATGTGTGAAATTAGTATCTTTCCCGTTGTATCAGGCGCCATTTATCTCCATGTATGGAAAGGAGGAGTATCATAGCTGGTTAAAGATGAACAAGCTATTTTGGAGAATCAATATGCGTCTGTTGAAAAACCCACATGGATATGGCCCAAGGTATAACCGAAAATAAGTTAAATTTTGTTGGTAATTTGTAAAAAAAATAACTAAAAGAGGTTTGAACCGAGGTGTGTATTCATGCAGCGACTTTGGAAAATATTGGATTTAGACAGAGAGTGGAACCTTCTCATAAAAGGAGAAGTGCTCTACAGTTGCAACAACAGTAAGCTGTTTGATGAAGACATAAACATTTGTGGGTCAGGTAGGCAAAATGTGTAGGTCAGGTACTTGGTTTTAAAACGGTGCTCATGCTCGGCCGGAGAGATTCACATTTTTGTTTATGAAAGGCTGACGCTGAATATAATTGAACAAATTTGTTTGAATAATTTGTTCGCAAACTATACAATATGTGCTATGCGTTAGGATTTAACCCAATTTGCTTTATTGACGAAGTTATGTTTGTTGAACCAAAGTTGGTCTTGCTTGTGTGTTTTGCAATTAATCTTCAGATATTTTCATTGTTTTGTTTTGATTTTGCGCTTCTGTTAATAATCATGAATTTGTTGTATTTTGTTTTAGCATCTAGGACAGTTGCTAAAATGCGATTAGTGATGATGTGGTGTGTGTGGTATTAAATTTTTGAAACTGTTTAAATTTGTTACCATGATACATGGCAGTGCAGCATTCCATACTCCTGTTTCTTTTTGGACAGGGTTAACTTGGTATTCACAAGGGACAAAACCTAAGGAAAATCTCCATTCTTTGACTCACACATAGTATGCCGAAAGGATTAACCTAGATGGGTATATATGTATGTTTGTCATGTTAATTGTTTTAATTCATTCATACATGCCATTAAAGTTGCAATTACATCTACATTATCCGTGGCTAAGAATAGTTAATGGAAAAAATCACATGGTTAGTATTTAATGTATGCATGGTTTTAAAAAACGATTGAGGCGTCCGTATTGAGGCGCGCCTCAAGGCGAAACGCAGGAAAAATATGGGACAGCGCCTCGATGGGTATTTTTATACGTACGCATCTTTGTTGTTGTAACTGACAGGGAATATGGCTGGCAATTCAAGAACCAAGGATTTGCGTGGCTTTTTATTTTTTGTCCGCTAAATTTGACAGTCTTGTGGCAAGCAATCGACTTATGTAATTTGCTTGCTAGCACAACAGAAGATCTTCTTGAAGTGATAACATCAGCTCAACTCGGCATTCATGATAAGCAGGTAAAATCTCTATAATACCCTTTTCAAAATTTAAACCATTTACTGTCAAAAGGTAATAGAAATGTTGGAAAATCTTGTAGGTTGCTTTGCTAAATGTGGATGGATACTACAACTTATTATTACCATTTATTGATGTTATTAAGGCTTACAAAGAGAAGATTTTGGACAACCTGCATGTGTATGCCATGGCTATGCCAATATGATGAGAGGTGAGCTTCACAAATTTAGTAAATGAAGTATTGGTAAAGTAAGGGTGTTTAGGAACAGGTTTTGCTTTTGATTTTAATAAGTTCGGATAACACTTGTAGATGTTCACTGCTGTTATGACCAGCAAAAGCACCACATTTGTAGTCAGATCAGGCTATTTATCTGCAGCCTTCGAACCATCTCGCCTGCCGAATAAGGTAACTACCTAAACATGTTCATATTATTGCATTCCATGGCTGTGTATTTATGCTTTGATGTTAGGTTTGAGGTTTGTTACTCGTATGTGAAATAATTAAGATATTAGTTTTTAGGTTAGTTGTTGTTGAAGTCTCTGTTGACCAAATTGGTACCACACTTGATGCTCAGAGTCGTTTTTTACACTCAAATAATTTATTTAAAATATGACACCTCAAATTGTTTATTGTCAACAACATATTTCACCATAGTCCTTATGGTTTTGATTTATCAAATGTCATATAAATATGAGTAAAAGAGTTATTAGTCACTTATCAGTTTGTATTTGATTATATTATGCTTGCTCAACTTGTTTATCAAAAATATTTAATTACAAATTTGTTTACTTTTGGACGTCATATTTTTTTTCTAAATTTTAAATTTAGAAATAATTAAAATGGTATGTATTTTAATAATATCATACAGATAATAGCTAAATTGGTGCAATGTTACAAAATGGTGAAAGAGTGTAGGCTCAAGAAATGCTCTGTTCAAACTGATTTCCTAAAGTGGTGAAAGGCTAAAATGGTCTGCTCATACTGCTCACTGCATTGGATCAATGTTTTAATGGGGTCAAAAGTAACTATATTATCCGTTTTATAGCTATAACAAAAGGTACACCATCTGAACCTATATATTAGAAAGCGATAGAATGATGGGTTTAGATTGTATGTGCGTGATTTAACACTATATAAACTTGGAAATTAAAGTTACTACAACTTCTTCCTTAGGTTCAATCTAACTTTTAATATCTGTTTTAAAATTGTCAAGGTCTTACTGCTATCGAAATAAATGGAGTACATGTCAACATCCGTAAGTGAAGGTCTTACTCTCTTTGGTCTCCCCTCTACTCTTTGTCCTTGATATTAGAACTAAAAGGTTGAATCATTAATTACTTGGTTTGGGTCCTTGATAATGAATCATTAAAGTGATTATGCAATTAATTTTGAGTGCAGAATTAGAAAAATAGCATGCTGAATTAAAAGTAGTGAAGTAATCAATTTTATGCATTCAAAACTTGATAAAAATTAATGTAAGAAGTAAGCAATAGGAATAAGAGCCTAGATAATTAAAATTACATTTGGCTTTTGCTTACGTACAATTCTCTTAAATGTATTTGAGGATTTTCTGGCCTAACTTTTGCTTTACCCAAATCTGTCAGACCCATTTTCGATTTTTAATCTTCTTTTTACCTTTGTCTGTCACAGGAACTGAAACGCTACCCTCAGACTGCAATAGTTCCTAAAATGGAAGGTATAGTATGACATTTGTTTGGTCAAACATGTCATTTTTGGTTCTAAATTGACATGAAATTGGATTGTTTTTTATTCGACTATTTTGACTTTCAAAGTCAAAACAACAATTATTAGATAAGATAATGTATGATTAGTTTTTGTTGAATACAAACATGTGGAGTTTACTAAACACATTCTGGTTAATATCATAATTTTTCTAAACCTTAATCTTGATTGAGCAGGTTACAAGTTCATTGTTGATTCTCTAACGGGAAGCAACGGCTGCTTTGATGACAACTATTATATTGGGCACACTATTCAATGTTTTCAGGACCTAATTAAAGTTGGAGGGTGAACATACTCGATGGTGTTCAAGGACATTTTGTTTTTCATGTATGTACTGTTCATCAACAATCAAGCTAGATGATTAGGTAGTTCTACATTGTCCCAATACTAAACGCTTTTGTTGTTTTGGTACTGTTTGATGAAAAAGTCATGCTTTGTACAAGGTAAATTTTGTAAAAAATTCACATAATTACCAGCTTCAATGTTTTCCTGGCAAAACAGACCTACATATCAAAATTTGGGTGCTTATTGGAACATGTTAGGTTATTTTGGATACATAACTTTTTAGTGGGCTGAAATGAAGGGTACAAAATACGAGGAGAGTGAGGTAGAAATTAATAATTAAGAGGACAATAGGTGTGCGACATTTGGCACAATACGAAAACATGACATATACCTACTACAAAATTAAAGCATTTCAAATGGCTCTAGATAAATCAATTGGGATATTTATACCATATTTGTAAACATAATGTTAATTGTAACCCGAAATAATTGAATTACATGTAAATTTTTCTGTTAATCATTTGCTTAAACTAAACGAGTGCATGATTGACAAAGTCACCCGTTCATCCTAACACACACAATAGAATTAGCAACACTGGTGTGGAATCGAAGTTATCTTTTAAAAGGTTTACGGAAAATAGTGTGGAATCGAATTTATCTTTTAAAAGGTTTTTGGAAAATATGGGTGTTACGTAGTAATTCATCATAATATAAAAATTAAGTATTAAACAACCTGTAATACATGGGAAATGGTAACTACCTACAAGTAATACGTATTTGATCGACACAATCCAACATTTCCCGCCCATATGTTACAACATATGGGTAAGGCTTATGTCACAAATAGACCACACCGAAGCTACGGATAAGAAAATTAATGTACGTTCTATATAATATATCACGAGATAATTGATAAATTTATAGAAAACGATTACTACATTGTAAAATGAGTTCGCCGTCGTATAGTGACAAAGCGAGTGAGTCAAATTGATCGTATAGTAGTAACCTTTTGTGTTTCCTTTATTCAAGAAAGACTTATAAAAAAATTATGTGTTGTGGATATGAACTATTACAACATTTTACACGTCAGATGTTGCACGTGGTGGATAATAAATGAACTTAATTGAATTGTAACATATTCCATGAATAAGAAAACTAACTTTTTCCTGATAAAAAAGAAAACTTAAAGTACTACTTAATATATTACGAGACGATTGATAAACTAAAGAAAACGAGTATCGTGTTGCAAATGGTCGCTACCGCCGCATCGCGCGGGTTTCTTACTAGTATATATATATATATATATGCTTGTGCGTTGTGTGTGTGTGTGCATATATAGATGTTCATGGTGTGTGTTATACATGTACTCATGCTCTTATCCAATGTGTAGCCAGGTATGTATACATAGATGTAGGTATCTAGGTTAGTTTTGTTTTATCTCTTCACATACAAACATACTTATATATATATATATACATACTAGTAGGGAACCCGCGCGATGCAGCGGCGCCGACAATTTTCAATGCAGTACTCATTTCCTGTTAGTTTACCAATCATTTCGTGATATATTATATAGTACTTAAGTCAACTTTTTATTCGTGTAATATTTTACAACTCAATGGTTTGATCTTTAGCCATAGAAAAGGAGATGTTATTTGTTGATAATGAGTTTAAGCCACCCCACACTTTGTAGCGGATCGTTGATTATTAATGTGTTTAGTATTGGTATATGATATGCGAAGATTTCTAAAATCTATCTGGTAGTTTTTTGAATCGTGAATTAATTGGTATTCGCTATTTGAGGAAGAATGGTAGGGGTTCGCATGGGGCTAGGCAATTGGCGAAGTTTGTCAATGGCTATCATATATATATAAATTAGGTGGTTTTGGTAATTTTAAAAATGTAAAAAGGTTCGGACCATGCAACTTTTTAACTTTTAAGATATGAAATAAATAGACGTGTAAATTGAGTGGAGAAGAAGGATCGGGTGAGATTGGAGAAGAAAAATGGTACTGACTCATGACTACATCATCGACTATGGTGTTTCAGTGCTATGTGAGGTCATATCGGCTACTAAGAAGGCGGCGGTTGACGCAACAACATGATTACCTCGCTTGATTACATAAAAGTATATAGATTCTTGCCTGATGGAAAAATAGAGGTGGCTATCGGTGATGTATAGTGATGGGCGACTAAGATTAAATTGACAACAAGAAACATAAAAAGACAAATATTCAAGGTATTCTAGTGCCACAATTAATCTTGATTTGTGTTTTAGTATTATTTCTAATTATAATATTAATCAACCAATCAAGTTTTATTTAGTTCTTGTGTCATAATTAAATAATATTATTATACGTGCAAGAAATACTTAAAATTATAACAAAGAAAAACACAGTGAAATCAATAACAAACAAAAATCCACCACTCCTTAAACGAACCGTGTTGTAGCTGCATCATAACAAGGTATTGAGAAATTTGTAAAGCTTCATTGGCCGTTCAAAAAAAATATCTTAACTAATTCTAGATTCAGATTAAATAGGAATTTTATATGTTGTAAAAACATGGGTAGCTTGTTGATATGGAAAGTTTAAATAAACGGTATAAGATCATTTCATGATAGTAATTATTTTTATATGTAACAATATAATTGAGAATCAAATGCTTGTGTGTACATATCTCTATGGTATGACCGTATGAGCATTAGCAATTTATCAATCCTCTTTACATGGTACAAATGAATGGTTACTCAGAAAAACGGCTACTTCCATCCCTTTGGACTTTGGAGAATTTGTCCAACAAATGAAATAAATATACATGGAACTAAAAAAGAATGAGATAAACATTGGACCTGAAACTGATTTACAATTCATTCTGATAATTTAAAACAGTAACATCATTACATGAACTTTACACTTCAATATTGTGTGTATAATGTACAGATATAGCAAACAATAGGTGGGAAACAAAGGAGAAATGTAAAGTTCACCTATTTTGGCAATACCTGTAGTGTTCAGAGGGCGAGCAGACCTCTTTTCTATTGTTTGACCCTTTTATCACCCCTCATGTATTATCACCTATTTTAGCAAAGCCTGCAGTCTTAAGAGGGTGAGCAGACCCCCTTTTTTGTTTGACCCTTTTATCACCCATTTTAGAAACTCATGTAGTCTGCAGAGCCGTATGGATTATTGTGAAAGAGAGAAGTAAAAAAAACACTAATTAAAAGCCTAAAATAGGTCTAAATGTCGTGTGGGTAAAGCAAAAGTCGGGGCAGAAAAACCTTAAGTATATATATTTTTTTTTATCTTTAACATGTTATATAGGTAAGCCTGAGTCTATTTGTGCAGCTCAACACCTAAACAAGCACAATCCTTTAATTTTAACCGACGACTAATCCCATGGGCATGTTTATATTTGTCCAACCTGATTCAAACCCGAAAATTTTACCCAAACACGACCCGAAAATTGTGCATACATATGAATCCGAACACGACCCGAATATTCGTGGTTTGACCCAAACAAGAACGTTTAACCCGAACCTTTTTAAGATTTTTTAAATTTGTCGGTAAATTAATATATTAAAATTCTACTTAAAAACAAAGTTTTAGTGAGAAAATATTATGTCAATTAATCTTTTAAGTTACAATCATGGCATAAAATCCCTAACAATTTTAATTTGTGACATGAAATATATTATAAAAAAAGTAAAATATAATATAGATGGGTTAAAAGGGTCAACCTGCCAACCGGCGCGTGTTGACCCGAACCCAACCCCTTTAGCTAAGCGGGTTCAAAAAACATCACATGTGATTTTAATAAAATGCTTTCCTGAAAATCACGCGCTGCTTTGAAAACATCACATGTGATTTTAAAAGTTAAAAATCAATGGTTATTCTGTAGCTAAAAGAAGACCATATAATTCAAGATTATATACCTGTGTAAATCAGTAGACTTTGACTTTTGACCATTTAATGCAAGATTATATACATACCCGTATGAATCGCAACACTATGAGGATATTTAAATTCATTAAGAAATCATCAAGTTCATCCTCCTCGTCATCACCATCGACATAAGGACCAACTTAGTTTTTGTTTTATTTAGTGTGAAAGAATGAAAAGTACCTTTAATCCGCTTGAATCGGGTATTGAACTGAGGGCAAGCTTAATTCCCCTTTCTTCTTTCATATTCATAGCAAGGTCTGCAAATAGGAAAAGCGCACTCATTGCAGGCAATTTCAATTCTAATAAATTTGGCAAATCTGCCTACTTAATTAGAGTCATGGCTACTTCATCGTGTTCAGGCGGTTATTGTTGAGTCATGATTTAGGGTTAATGTGTTCGTGTTTCGTGGAAGTCTTTAGTCTTCAAAATCACATATCGAAATTAAATTAATGCCACAATGTTGATTTCAAGTTCCATAATAAAACTAAAATGTACAAAGAAACAAAAAAGGAAAATATCACCTGTATAGAAGCTTCACGTATTGCTGCTCGTTCGTCAAATATATCAAGAATGAGAGCATTACAATCACATGCTCTTAACGCTACTCCGCCTTGGCAACCCCAGGTAGCGAAGGGTTGCTGCTCCAAACACCAACCATAAGAGATCATCATGCTGATTCCGCTACCAGTTGCCAATTATTTACCATTAGCATGAATGTTGAAATTATATAGTGTGATATTGATAGTTAAGTTTTACATTGGACAACATGATGACCACAAAACTATTATTTCAGAAACACTGTTTTCATTGATGGTGGATAAGCATCAAATCACTGCAAAGATCGATAGTGTAGCTTTAAATAAATAAAAAAACTAAAATCATGTAAGCAAGAAAAAGTCGTTAAAAACAAACCTTGGAGAAAAACAACAAAGAGCACATAATTGTATATATCTCTAACTCTTCCCCAATCTGAAAATGTTTCACAAACAATTACTCAGCTAGAAACTTTTAACCTCATTTCTAATTGGAATTAAACCGATGACTACCTTTTTACAAAAAAAATTACCTAATTCTTAAATGGAATTAAATTAATGGACACCTTTTAACCTCATTCTTAGTTTCCCTCTTTCTAGGCTCACTGGAAGCATCATAATGAAATCTATCATAACTTAAATAACGTATGCATTTTGAAGTGGTCTAATGAGTGTCGATAATACTATTTGGAACAATTGACTAAATTCTCTAGATCTAGATGTTTTATCTTTATTGAGTTTGCAAGAAAAAAAAACTCACTTTCATGATGCTTCACATACATGATTTTTCGCCAGAATGATTTTTATCGTATACAATCACTTCATGTGCAGAGTTCATATATGAATGCAAAGAGAGATCAAACACATCACATATCCAAAACGCTAATTGAGTAAACATGTGCGTGGAACACGTAAATGAACAAAACACATCAGCTAAGTTATTATTAGAGATCCAGAATTAAAAACGCAACTAATGAACAAAAGAACAAACAGAAAAAAAACACATATATCACAACCTAGTCAACAAAAAAGCACACGTCACAATAGTAAAATCGACATAATTTGCATGATTGTCCAAATTATTGATAATATGATTTATGTTCTTTTATCTTTTTAAATTATATAAACTAACTATACTTAAAACCAAAAAAAACCCTTTTTAGTAAATTATATCACAAATATCTACACATGTTGACTTCAAATCAGGCTTGTATATTAATTAATCCTTATATTTGCTAATTAATTTTCTCCATTAACATTAAAACATTAGTCTGTTTTACAATTGAGTATTTTATCCTACTTTGATTATTTTATTCCAACACCAAAACTTACCTGACCACCGGTAAGAGTGGCACGATCTTGCAAGTTTTCTTTTCTATTCTCACCAAAACCAAGTTCTTTTTTAGCACAGACCAATAAAAAACAGTCAGTTACATAAACTAAAAACGACAGTTGTTCGGTGTGAAATAATGAAAAGGAGTACCTTTAATCCGGTTGAATCGGGTCTTGAACTTGAACTAAGGGCAAGCTTTATTGGTTGCCTATTAAGAATTCTAGAAATTTTTGTTCACCAAGATTTTGCCCTTCTCAGTACGCTTGAGATTCAAATGAGTGCCGCTGCTTGCATGGAACCTCTTTTCATCACATTACATACACTGAAGCCAAAATCACCAACAGTTGAAAGTTTTCATGTTTGAATTGAACTTGATCTAATAAGCAATAAAATGGATCCTACACCCCCACTACCAGCACAAGTAGTATGTAAACTAAATTTTCAAGCAAAAAATAAAAAAGAAACGGCAAGCAACTAAAGAAACTCAAGTACCCAATTTAGGCTTACCCACTTTATACAGCAAGCAACTAAAGAACCAAATCTGTACGCCATAAATACATAGATCCGACATATATTGAACAGTTTATATACATAAACTACTCAAATAGCAAACCAAAAGGTTTAAAATTATACCACTCTCACCACCAACCAACCCATGTGTCATCTTCTTCCATCCATGACCACTATCGTTGAGGAAGCCAACACATATCTGAAGGTATTACAAAGATACAACTCATATAACAAATAAGAAAAATAAAAGATTTGGTAAAAAAAATGGTATCAAGAGCTCAAACCCAGTCTAATAAGTGGTAGATAGGGAGAGATTCATCGATTTGGTTTGAATTGCCTGGAGAAAAACCCTAGATCTTGAATTAAACCAGCTAGGAGAGAGAGAGAGAGAGAGAGAGAGTGAGTGAGAGAGCAGGGGGATGGAGATAGAAGAAGGACGAAGGTAGATCTGACCTGATGCATACACATATTTGCAGATGGAGATAGAAGAAAGACGAAGGTAGCAATAACTCCAAAAAAAGCACTAAATCGGAACCAAGAGGTCGGAATTTCCATAGATATTGTGAAAGCTTCATCGATGTGATAAAATATTCATAGATCTGGTAAAATTGTGGTGAAATCATCTTGGTGTTCTTGAATCTCCAGAGAGAGAGAGAGAGAGAGCACGCGAGCGGCGCACAAGAATTTTGAAATGTTATCTGACTATCTGAGGAATTAGAAACCCTAATCAGATATCCATATTGCTTGCGTTTTTTTTCCTTGTTAGCATAATAGGCTTGTACATTGTGCATCAAGAGTCAAATTTAAGAGTTTTTGTCAAATGACAATCTTGCCCTTGCTATATGCATATTAATATAGTATAGATATATTTAATTTAATTTTGTTTTGTTTTGTTTTGAGATGTTATCACTTGTATTGATATTGTAGAGGACATAGAGTTACATGTACATGATGTTCATCTAGTGAATTAACCCCATACCATCAAGTGTATTCGTGTGTAGGCCAATTGTATATGGGTGCATATATACACATGTTTCGAGACCCATTTAACCAACACGCTTGTAAAGATCAATTGGTATATGTTCATGAGTGAGTATCCTTGTGTTTTGGCATAGATTATTGAAGAAACAAATAGTCTAACCTCCTGGTAGGGATGATAGACCAGATGTTACCACAGGATTGATCCTTCACTAGCACTTCCTGGATTGGAGTAACCTGCATGTAAAGTTGACGTGGGTAGGGAGACGACTACACAAGGTAGTAGTTTATAACAAAAACGGGGGTGAATGGGGATACTATCAAGTATGATAGCTCTTAGGGTTAGCAAAAAGTGTCCTCTCTATTAGGGATATGATCCCTTATATAGAGGTGAACGTATGCCACCATTAGCCAAAACCCTAATCGTAATGGGCCAGGCTCGATTAGGGTTGTCTCCACTACCCTAGACTATATTAGTAAAGTAGTTAAGAGATAACTATAAATAAGGAAAGGTTGGAACAGATACCCGCTTTTACCGTTAACACGCGCGTATATTGCTCCATGATTGTAGGCAGTCCGTTGTTACCTTCCTTGTTGGAGAAGTTTCTTTCGTGCGCGGAGAGTTGCTCCGGGGTTGTATTCCGGGTTTGGGTATGCTCTGCGCAGTGATGAGCACCAATCCCATCAAGTCCCCCTAGTCCAGTGTGTACCCTTTTCTCGAGTGTATGAGGGAAGAGGGTGATGCTGGACTCATATTAGTGATTCTCGATGATAGCTCATCCTTCCTTGGTAGTGAAAACTGGGCTTTTGGTGTTGGGTAAAGTGGAACGGAGAGTCTGTGCGGATTACTGAGGATGCGAGTGTTAAAATCGCGGAGTGCGGAGAATGGTAATTTATTTGACGTTAATTCTCCGCAGTCGTTGGGCGCGTCATGTTGGTGGGGGACAGTTGTCTGTCTCTGAGCGAAGGATGGTGGGTGGCGTCTGTCACAAGCTACGTTATGTCAGTGAGCGTCCCATCGTTTATGACAACGGCTGTGTCAGACGCGTGGTGGGCGCGCGTGTTAGGCGCGTGTGCCGCCTAAATTAGCTGTTCAGTGCCACGTGTTGCATGGAAAGTCGTTTCCGTTTACCCAGGCTGACGTCACTAGCAGTTATTGCACACAGTATAAAGTCATTTCAAAGATTTTCAACTTGCACCTTTCCCCATTCCTTGCACTCCAGGCCTCTCAACTTCTTGTTCTTTTTCTTCTCTCAACCACTTCACTTCTTCTGAGAATGTCTCAAGAAACATCTCGTCCCCTGGATCAATCAAAAGTTACTGAGAAAACAGAGAAGGGTATTGATACTACCGTTATCAAGTGGGATTCCTCTTCTTTTTCCACGTTTATTGATCACTATGATCCAAACAGCCCTACCAACCCCGATGGGATGTAAGGCAGACAACTCGTTTTACCAATCCGCTGGACGCGGAAGAGTTCATTGCTTACGCTGTGCCGCCTAGCGAACGGGATTACCAAGATGGCATTGACCGTCGTTCGCTGCTATCAGATATGAGCTTGAACTTAGCTCTCTGCTTCAGTAACTATGGTTCACTGATGCGAGGGAAGAGGAGTTCCCACGTCATGGCAGCTTTGAAGAGTGCAGAAGGTGCACAAATGAAGAGAGAAGAGGAGTTCCACGCGCGTCCGCGCGGACTCTCGGGCGAAGTTGAGCAATTGAGGGGTCAACTCCGAACTCCTGAGGGGGAGATCCAGAAGTTGAAGACTGAGAAGGTTGAAGTTGCGAAGTTATGGAAGGAATCTTGTGAGCGTACCAACCTAGACCTTGAGCGTGGTCGAAAGGCCGTGAAAAGTTGAAGAATAATCTTGCCCGAGTGGTTCTCGAGGCAGAGGAGAAACAGAAGACACTTGATGCAAGACAAGCCGAGTTGTCAGACACCATTATCAAGTTGAAGATCAACATGAGGCACTTGTAACTGCCACGACGCGGATATCAGAGTTGGAAGAGCAGGTGAAAGTCCTTGCTGGTGAAAAGGCACAGCTTGGTGAAACAAAACGCCCCTGCTGGATTCTTCGCGCGTGGCAACTGGAAGTGAGCTTTCAACAACTCAGAATGAGCTTCAAAATGCTGTGCAAACCTCCCAAGCTGCTCGTGACGATTATCATGGATGATGCAGCATGGTCTTCATGGGGTAAGATCTCTCTTAATTTCTATTTCATTGTTTGTTTTTATTCTGTTTCTTGACTGGTTGTTGTGTAACCAATAGGTCTTTAAGCGTATATGGAATGAGCCAAAATTTGGTGATGCTGTGGCGAAGATCGGGGCAACATCCTTGCAGAGTGGTTTGCAGCAGGATTTGCTGAGGGCTATCATCATCATTGCTGCTGGCTTGGCCCTCGAAGATGGAGAACACTTTGGCAAGCCTATAGGATGAAGCCGTTGCTGCGCAGGGAAGAGTTTGAGACACTCACTTTTGATGTCTTCGATGTGGTTGATCAATGCTTGAAGACGGAGGATCCCATTGGGAAGCTTCGCGCTTATTTTGAAGAGTCTGACCGCCTTGGTGCGGACTGGAAGAGAAAGAGCGGAGAGAGGGGAGGCACGAAAGCTACTGCTGCGCAAGAGGTGTGTGAAACGTCCGCCTGCGGGCGCAGCTCTGGCGCACTGAACGAAGAAGTTGAAGACGATACTTACATAGATCTCATAGATTATGAGTGATTGTTGTTAGCCTCCCATTATTGCTTTAGTTCTTGTTAACTGTTGAACAATATTTGATCCTTTGAATTCTGCCTTTTCAAATTCTGTTAACTTCTTTGTTTTGCATGATGTATATATGCATGTAATGATTAGCTGACGTCAGTCTTGGAAAGGATGCCACCTGTGTCAGTCTTGCTGACGTCTTCTAACAAATTTTACGGCGCCCCAATTGATTGATGTGACGGTTTGGCATCCCTACACGAGTATTAACCATTAATGGTAATTAATGGACTGTCTTGTCTCTCTCCTATAAAGGCTAATCCTAATTGATTTTTTTACAACTTCATTCTTCTCCTTTTATCTTCTACTCTCATGGCCTCTCCTTTAAGAATCACCAAGGCTGAGGTTGAGGCACTCCAAGGGATGATGATGTTATCCGATCATCCTCCTGTGATGAAAGTGCCTCCGACTGCTTTGCATCAGTTGGCCACTTACTGTGGCTTATTTATTGTTGACTGAAGATCAAGTGGACCAGTCAAGAGAACAAGGTCCCTCTGGTGTTTCTCTGAAGTGAAGAGTTGGATGAGCTTGGTGATGTTCCAAAAACTCCCAAACTTAGCTTCGTCGAACACCCCACTGGTTGGCAGCATGCCTCTTATAGTATTATTGGTGCATAGGATAGTAACCATGGGATTTTTGCTGTTTTGCTATGTAGTCATATGATGCATATATTGTACTGATTATGCCATCCCTTTTTTTTTTATTAGTGGCATATTTGTAGTACCAGGATTTTCTTTGTAATCTATTTATGCTTCTCGTTAAATGTAATGCTTTTTGAACATGATCATCGTTGTATGTAATCCGTATTGAATGAATATAAAAGAAAATGGAAATCCACTTTATTGAAACTGAAATTATCGTAGCCATAGCTGTTTATTACAAGCATGAAATAAGACCTTACAGGTAACAAATGCGCAATTGGGCTGCGTTTCATGTGCGTGGGATTGGGGGTGCCAACTAAGCGTTCCAAAGCATAGGCACCCTTCCCCAATACTTCTTGCACCTTGTACGGGCCTTCCCAATTTGGCGCGAGCTTGCCTGGCTTTTCCGCGTTGGATGCTTCGTTATTTCCGGAAAACATAAATCCCCGACGCGGAAAGCTTCTGCTTTGACCTTAGTGTTGTAATACTTTTTGAGCTGTCGTTTGTAGTTAGCTTCTTGATAGAGGCTATGTCCTTGCGCTCTTCCAGCAGGTCTAGGTTTAGCTTTAAACTCCGCATCATTGCCTTGTTGATTTGCTAGCAGAATCCTTGGTGATGAGCAATGCATTTCCGGGGTATGACGGCCTCCGTCCCGTATGTGAGCTGAACGGTGTTTCTCCGTTTCTTGTCCTTGGACAGCGTGCGGTGAGCCCATAGGACGTGAGGGAGTTCATCTACCCAACCAGTGCGCTTTGTACCGAGCCTGGCTTTTATGCCTTCCACGATCTTCTGTTTGCGCGCTCAACCTGCCCGTTACCCTTGCGGATGCGCTACGGAGGTGAATATCTGTTTGACACCCAGGAAGATAACCATTCTTTGTAAGTGTTGATCTGCAAACTGCGTGCCATTATCACTTACAATTTCCATCGGTGAGCCAAAGCGACAGATAATGAATTCCCATAAAACTTTTTAATGCTTCGTCCCGTCGATGGACGCCAGGGTTTTTGCTTCTACCCATTTGGTGAAGTAGTCAATTGCCACTACCAAGTATTTCACGTTCCCGGGAGTTGTGGGAATGGACCTACGAGGTCAATGGCCCATTTTTGGAATGGCCATGCCGCAGTGATAGGTATCAAATTATTCGTTGGTCGCAAAAGTTCCTGGCGCATGGCGCTGACAGGACTTGCACTTGCGCAGCTCCGTC
>JAUTDX010004659.1:0-35702 GCA_030844895.1 Ambrosia x helenae
TTGTAATATACGGATAACAGTGGCATAATCACGCGTTACGAAGAAGCTTTATGCAAATTCCTTGATACGGGAGTATGTCGTGTTTGTGGGAACCATAAGCTTGTTAGTTTTAATACACCTAATACGTATCATTTTAAAGGACTGCATAACGGTTTTGCATGTGAGCTTATGTGGATAGGAATATGTAACATCCCGTTTTTTTTGTTATATAATAAAAATGTGTTGGTTCATATCTATTATTGAATGAAACGGGTCATTAACCGTCAAAACAAAACAATAACATGTGAGATGTATATTTGGGTATTTAAAATTAGTTAACGAGTAAGTGACGAACAATATGATTAATTGGGATATGAGACCTAGGCGAAGTAATTTGTATTATTATTAAGAGACCGTTTAGTAATAATATAATATATTGTATTTATATTCGACCCTACTCCGTTTTTAATAAAACTTAGGTTAAAATGTAGAGAAGAAAACACTCGTCTTGACAGTACATTCAGAAATTTAGTAAAACGTTATAGTTTAAAAGTTTTACGAGTAAGTACGAGTAAGCAGCTGAATTAATTATAATAATATAATAATTATATATTAAACCATTAGAATTTCAAAATGAAATGTTATAAAATAAAATAACCTCTACGTCTAAAGAAAGGCTTTGCCTTTTTTGTATCCCATGTTTGAAACCTTTGTGTTTTGAAAGCAGTTGTCCCACATCGATTTATAAGGAAAAGGATATATGTGTAGTATCCCACATCGACAATTGAGGAAAAATGGACTTTAGGATGCCATCCCACATCGACCAATAGCTAAAGTCTCCAGTAGGGGTGCAAACGAGCCGACCGAGCCCGACTCGACCAGGCTCGAGCTCGAGCTTCGATTAACTTATAAGAAACTCGAGCTCGAGCTCGGCTCGGTTCGAGCTCTGTTTTTAAAGCTCGAGCTCGGCTCGTTAGTGGTTTCTCAAGCTCGAGCTCGGCTCGGGCTCGGCTCGTTTTGTGTTTATTAGTTTAATATATTAAATTAAATAATATATATAATAGGCTCGTTTAGGCTCGATAAGTCAGAAGCTCGGCTCGGCTCGTTTATTAAACTACTTAAAAATGTGGGTAAATAATATAAAATATTAATAAACCTAATATTATATTAGGCTCGATAAGGCTCGACGAGCCTGGCGAGCTTCATATGCCAGGCTCGAGCTCGAGCTCGATAAGTAAACGAGCTTCATTTTAGGCTCAAGCTCGGCTCGAGCTCGATAAGGCTCGGCTCGTTTCGAGCTTTTTACCGAGCCGATCTCGAGTAGCTCGCAAGCTGCTCGGCTCATTTGCACCCTAGTCTCCAGCCACTCATACCTATATATAGTTGTTTCTATTAGAAATCCCACTCGACATATAACTAAGAAAGGTGCCTGCTATCTCACTATAAAATAGGCATATCCAATAACCTTGTATACATACATATACAAATTTTTAAAGGGAACACTCTAATATAAATAAGAGGATCCCGAGTCTACGATACCCTATTGGGTGTTGTTAATAGTCGTCCTTTTAGAGCACAAGTAGGAGCACGGAGACTCTACACCAATTTGCGGTAGATAGTTTTGAGGTATGTTTTCATTTAAGTTATATTTAGTTCATTATTATTTTTATTAGCATTATTATTAAGAGTAGTTTAGCGATACTATTTTTAGGTATTAGGATTATTATCGGGGGTGGGTATCGGGTAGCCTAACCTTAGTTAGGCATGGACTGATCATCCATGCTTAAATAAGCTAGCGCTAACCAATATCCAACTGTAATAATAATTATTAGGTGTACTGTTACCTAACCTAGGGGTGGTATAATGGTAGCAGGACCTGAGATATTACCTGGTTGTATTAGCATTGTCAATTGCAAAGGGCGGATAAAGAGGTGAGTTACTTAAACTATTTTCAAAACTTGATACTTGCTCTTAAAACTGTTTTGGTGGTGATTGATTATGTATATGCATCGAACCATAGGTGTGGCATCCAGGGTGTTATATATATATATATATTATAATGATCATTATATTATCCATGCGTGGACATACACGTACGGCTATATGGGGTGTGTTTACGCCGTATGTGTGAATATATAATGCTTAGGCCGGATATATGATTATGGTGACGTGCAAAGAGCTCATACTTGATCAATAAAATTGTTTTATGGGGGTTTTACTAATGAGTCAGTTTATGTGGCTCACCAGCTGTGTGCTGACGTATTTTTATTACTCGAGCATGTATCACAGGTTAATGGCGTGAGGAATGGAAGTTCCTAGCTGAGAGTTGGAATACTTTAGACGGTTCATCTTATTATAGTAAGCTTTGTTTAGCTTAGTGGTACTTGGATCGCACTGGCTTGTAATAAACACTCAAGTTATGTAATGAGATTACGTTTCCGCTTTAAGTTTGCGCCGACTGGTCACTGTAAGTGCCCCGGCCTTGGGCGGGGTGTGACAGAATATCAGCAATTGCCGAATCTCACATTGTCTTTAGTGATAAACTATTAAAGATCAATGGTGTGATTAGATCTCTCGCAAACTGATATGATCCTCTTACCGGAAAATCACAAAAATTTTACTACTTTCTGTTTTATTTTCTTCATATGTGCAAAATTCAAAAAGATTTTTGGTGTGTTTTAGTATAAATTTCAGAAAATCCAATATATTTACTTTCTGCGTTATTTTCGATAACCGATGATGGTAGATAATCATTTTCTGAAGTTTGACAAGCCAATCAGAGTTTTGTATCATTAAAATGAGAAATTTTGAGTGTTTGAATGTTTCAATGTTTGAAAATGACAAAACGTGGATTGAATCGGCCATTTTGGTAAAAATAATTTTCCCAAACTTTACACTCGACCTTTCGGTAGGTCGAATGAGTGTTTGAGGGTTGATTCGTCCCTCATAAACAGGTCGAATTGGTGTGAGAAATTATAAAAATGTTCATTTGAACCAACTTCTTTGTCCCTCATTCGAACCTAACATGGGTCAAATCAACACAGCCTATGTAAACCAGTTTGTTCATTCGTCCCTCATTCACAACTGTTCACTTTGGTCGAATCCTCTCTAAGGCACCTATTTGCTCTTGCTTTTTACATCATGTATTATTGTTCTTGACATCATAAGGATCATATAACATCAATTTTTACAAGTAATGGATTAGAAACAAGCTCGGAAATTGGATTTTAAATCTGAAACCCTAGACATCGATTACACTTGATTTATTGAATGTTAATGAGATTTGATCATAGATTAACCATTATCGATGGTGTTAGGGGGAGTAGGAACCAAAAATCTAGGTTAAAAACAACTGATTATGCAAGTCGATCTTTGAAACCCTAGATTTTAGGGAAAACCATCAATTAAGGGTTAATTGTTAAAATTGAAGGTTAATCAACCCTAGTCAATGGTTTTAGATCATGCTCAAATCAAATTGAACGGTTAAAATGGATTTAATCAGAAATTGGAATTTTAAAAATAAGAACAGGTCCATTCGACCATCCACGAGGTCGAATGAGTTAATTTTTGATTCATTCGAACCTATTCAAACTCATTCGAACCACCTATAGGTCGAATGAAATGTTATACAAAACAAAATTTTATTTTCGATCCGAATTGACGTGTTTTATGTTTCTTGTGTTTTTACAGGTTAAATGGCTGAACAACAAGATCCGCAAGTACCAAAGGAGCTCAAATTCGAGACGAAACACAACTGTTGTGCGTACATAGGACCTGTTGATAATAAGTATGCTAAATTCCAAGGGATTGTGGATTTTCTCAGAAGAACGAGGATTGTACACGCGATTGCACATCCATATACAATCTACAAAGATCATCAGGTTGAGTTCTGGGAGAATGCAGCTCTTACATTATAGGAAGGAAAGTCTATCATACGCAGCAAGATTTAAGGAAAGGATATTCTTGTTGGCGAAGAAGATTTTAGGAGAATACTACACTTGAATGATAAAGACACTAATCCGATAAAGTTACGATGGTCAGTACAAAGAGCGTGCTTCTTGAGGATGAAGTATTTTGCACCAATCAGTGAATGCCAACTGAACAAAGCGATGTGTCACCACCTTTCAAGTATTATTTGCATGTTATTCTACACATGTTTGGATCTGTTAGAGGTAGATTTGATGTTCTTAGAGACTCATTGAGTTTGCTTACTATGGGATTGATTTTGAACAAAGAATTTAACGTTTCTGGAATGCTCTTTAGTCACATGAAGGAAGTATTTAAGGATTGAAGACAGATAAGTTTTTGATGTATCTGAGGTTCTTACAAATGATTTTTGATGACATGTATCCAGATTTGAGAAGAGATCCATTGCAGATAATCAATCAAGAACACATGAATATGATGACTTTGAACATGATGAGGACATATAAAGGCAAAGCAGAGAATGAAAAGCCTCCAAATAGAAGATTCTTTGGACATTTGAGCACTGTGGCTTATACAGATACAGGAAAGGATGTTGTAAGACATCCGAACAGTGATTCAGATTCCGATTCACCAGTTGTTCCTGTTGATAAAAGTGCAAAAGCAAAGCGTCAAGTGGTTAACAAAGGTGCCAAATCAAAAGGTAAAAGCAAAGAGAAAGAGAAAGTCGTAGAAAACAAAGAAGAAAAGCAAAGGCAAAGCGAAAGCAAAGACATCGCTGATAGATGAGGATTCTGAAGAAACTGAAGATGATAAAGAGTGGGATTCTGAAGGAGAGGATGTGAATCCCAAGGCCACTGGTGATTCTACTCCTAATTTATTAGACAAAAGAGTTGTAAAACTGTTGAGAAAAGGATATGTTGAAGAGAATGAGAATTTGATTGTAGGTGAAGAAGATTTCTCTGGTGCTCCGGTAGCTCCTGTGATTACGAAGCATGGACGCTAGAAAACTATGTCTAAGAGGGAGTCTACAAAGACTATGAGACAGAAAGATATTGATGTGTTGTTAAAAGGAAAGAAAGTGCCTGAAAGTTCAAGTTCACATCCAGCTTCTCCTATTGCAAAGAAACAAAAGGTTGTTAGAGAAACAGAAGCACAACAGAATCCTGATGATGTATCCAAGTCATTGAAGAATCTTCTGTCTAGTTTAAAGCCACAAACAGAAAAACCTCAAGCTGAAGCAAGTTCTAGATCCAGTGTGGTTGTATCTTCTGAAGTTATGAAGATTGTTAATCAGCAGATTGGTGAGGTTATGAAGAAGTTTTCACAGCATGATTCTGACATCAAGAAGATGAAGGATAATGAGAAAGACATGCTGCAGATTGTGATGGTTTCAAAAGAGAGACAAGATGAGCTTGAAGATAAGGTAAAAACTCTTTAGATAGAAAATGCAGCTTTGAAGAAGTCAAGCAAGAAAAGAGATAAGAAGATTCTGATGATCGAGAAGGAAAACAAGCTTAGAAAGATTATTGAGGATGAAGAGGAAGAAGATGATGAGGAAGAGGAGCTTGATTACTCTGGTACAGATAATGATGATCAAGATGATGATGACAATGCATTAGGTGGTGGTAACACACACAAATACAAGTTAGCAAGTTCAAATGATTCTAATAATGATGATACAGATCAGTTTTCATTTGAGAAGTGGTGAAAACAAATGAAGATAAACAATCCTCCAGTTCAAAGAAATCAGGGGGTATGACTAATGCTGACAAAGAAATGTACAAACAGATGATGAAAAGAGGATATTGGACAATTGAGTTAACTGGTAGATTTTCAGAGATCTTTGTTAATGATGACATGAGACATCAACTTGAATATCAAGATCTTGAGTTAGAAGATGAAGAAGTAATTGTTGCAATGACCAAGGAGATAGTTGAGGGCCTTGCTCAGCAGGTTGGAAAGTCCCTGGAAGATATTTTGAAAGAAACGGGTATTCCTAATATTCCAGTTACAGAACCGGGAAAAACTTTGATGATAGAGATGAAAGTAACTTCAATGAGGTTGAAATAGAAGATATTTCTCATGAAGAGTACCCCGCATACTACACTATGAAAGATAATATCAGCATTCCAGTTATTGATGAGAATATACTCAAGGAAGCTGAAAAGATTGCAATCTATCTCTCATCAATAACTGGAATGCTGATATTATCTTTCATGGTATAGTATTCGGGGTACTTTCCTTTTTCCTCTGCAATCTTTTTAGCTTCCTTGAGTATCTTCTCATCAATAACTAGAATGCTGATACTATCTTTCATAGTGTAGTATTCGAGGTACTCTTCATGAGAAATATTTTCTATTTTAACCTCATTGAAGTTACTTACATCTATATCATCAAAGTTTTTCCTCGGTTCTGTAACTGGAATATTAGGAATCTCCTTTTCTTTCAAAATATATTCCAGAGACATTCCAACCTGTTGAGCAAGACCCTCAAGTGTCTCCTTGGTCATTGCAACACTTACTTCTCCATCTTCTAACTCAAGATCTTGATATTCAAGCTGATATCTCATGTCATCATTAACAAAGATCTCTGGAAATCTACCAGTTAACTCAATTGTTTAATATCCTCTTTTCATCATCTGTTTGTACATTTCTTTGTCAGCATCAGTCATACCCCTGATTTCTTTGAACTAGAGGCTTGTTTATCTTCATTTGTTTTATGCCTCTTCTCAAATGAAAACTGATCTATATCATCATTATCAGAATCATTTGAACTTGCTGACTTGTCTTTGTGTGCATTACCACCACCTGATGCATTTTCATCATCATCATTGTCATCATCAGTTTGATCATCATTATCTGTACTAGAGTAATCAAGCTCCTCTTCCTCTTCATCCTCAACACCTTTCAACTTTGGTGCTTGAGCATATAAATAATCAATAATCTTTCTAAGCTTCTTGTTTTCCTTCTCGATCATCATAATCTTCTTATCTCTTTTCTTGCTTGACTTCTTCAAAGCTGCATTTTCAATCTGAAGAGTTTTCACCTTATCTTCAAGCTCATCTTGTCTCTATTTTGAAACCATCACAATCTGTAGCATGTCTTTCTCATTCTCCTTCATCTTCTTAGTGTCATAATCATGTTGTGAAAAACTTCTTCATAACCTCACTAATCTGCTAATTAACAATCCTCATAACTTCATCAGATACAACCACACTGGATCTAGAACTTGCTTCCGCTTGTGGTTTTTCTGTTTGTGGCTTCAAACTAGACAGAAGATTCTTTAATGACTTGGATACATCATCAGGATTCTGTTGTGCTTCTGTTTCTCTAACAACCTTTTGTTTCTTTGCAATAGGAGAAGCTGGATGTGAACTTGACCTTTCAGTCACTTTCTTTCCTTTCAAACAACACATCAATATCTTTCAGAATCCCACTTTCTTTCCCAGTGGCCTTTGGATTCACATCCTCTCTTTCAGAATCCCACTCTTCATCATCTTCAGTTTCTTCAAAATCCTCATCTATTAGCAATGTCTTTGCTTTTGCTTTGCCTTTGCCTTTCTTCTTTGTTTCTACGACTTTCTCTTTCTCTTTGCTTTTACCTTTTGATTTGGCACCATTGTTAACCACTTAACGCTTTTCTTTTGCACTTTTATAAACAGGAACAAGTGGAGAATCAAAATCTGAATCACTGTTCGTATGTCTTACAGCATCCTTTCCTGGATCTGTATAAGCCACAGTGTTCAAATGTCCAAATAATCTTCTATTTGGAGGCTTTTCATTCTCTAGTTTGCCTTTATATGTCCTCATCTTGTTCAAAGTCGTCATATTCATGTGTTCTTGATTGATTATCTGCAATGGATCTATTCTCAAATCTGGATACTTGTCATCAAAAATCATTTGTAAGAACCTCAGATACATCAAAAACTGTTAGGATCTGAGTTTGATTTGTTATGAAGTTTAATAAATGAAACAATAATGAAGATGAATAATAATGGAAAGTGTAGCGGAAATATAAACTCTAAATCATAACAAACAGCATAATTGTTTTTAACAAGTACTATTATAAGTCATCACATATTTCAGTACAAGTATACAATCTCCCCTCTGCTCGATCACTCACAACTCTGTTTGTACAAAAGAATGTTTTCAGAGTACAGGCACTGTTCTATTTATACACAAACTAAAGCTCTGATGACCTAAGGCTGACGTCACCTTGGACAGTGACATCTAACAGAAATAGCAACATGAAACACCTGTCCTATTACAAACAGTGTTACATTAAAAACTCTGACGACTAAACCTCTAATGTGTAATAGCTGATGGAATAAACTCTGTTGCTTGAATCATCTGTTGAAGCCTAAGTGCTGTTGGCTCCGACAGACCTTGTATCTTCATCAGACCTTTGGTAGACAGTGGTTTCTTCAACAGTCTTTGTAAGCAACAGTTTGTACAGCAGTTGTTAGGGAACAGTAGTTTGTTAGTGTCAACAGTCTTTGGGAGGATCTTGTATGCAAAATATTTTTTTTATTGAGGATCAGATGTTTAGTATGTTTTCGCTTTTCACTTCATTTGTTCTTATCTGGTTCAGCAGACCCAACAATCTCCTCGTAGAACAGATGATGCCAAAACTCAACCTTTATTCCTGATCTTTATTTCTCATCAGACTTTCTCTAATTTGGCCTTTCAATTGCAATTCACAATCTAGAGAGAATAAGTCTTCAGCATCCCTTTCTAGCTCTAAGTTCAGCAAGTCTTGGAGATCATCTGCGCACAGACTATATGCATCATCCATGCTTAACTTTTGAGCTTTTCCATCAGATCTGAGCAGAGTCAATAGAGCGACATCAATATGTGACAAGTATGTTTCCTGTGAAAGACCATCTTGTTGCTGTTTCTTTCGATTCTGGTGGGAATATCAGCTTTGTGTTTTCGTTTAAAACTTAATAAACTCCTAGGGTTAGTCCCTACTCTTCTCGAAACCCCATTTCCTGTAGAATTCGCTGATGGCAAGCCTGTTGAGGCGACCCATGTTCACCGCAAGTGTAAACACTAGTTGGATGGTCATTTATTTGACATCAACCTTATACCTATCACCTTGGGAAGCTATGACATAGTAGTTGGTATGGACTAGGTTGTCCAAACATCGGGCGGAGATTCTTCGTCTTGAGAAGATCGTTCGCATACCTCTTCCTAGTGGAGAACTGTTATCTATCTAGGGTGATCGTGGTGGTGCCATGGTGGGCATCATCTCCTTCTTAAAAGCCTGGAAGTGCATTCAAAAGGGCTATCCAGCCATTTTGGCTAACATTTCTGACACTCGAGCTGAAGTTGAAATGAAAATTGAGGACATCCTAGTAGTCCGTAACTTCCCAGGTGTATTCCCAGAGGGACTACCTAGACATCCACCAATTCGTCTAGTGGAGTTCCAAATTGATCTTGCACCAGGAGCGGCCCCAGTTGCACGCGCACCATATCGCCTAGCACCAGGCGAACTTCAAGAACTATCTACCCAACTCCAAGAGCTATTGGATAGGGGTTTCATTAGGCCTAGTTCTTCACCTTGGGGAGCCCAGTCATGTTTGTTAAGAAGAAGGATGGGAGCTTCCGCATGTGTATTGATTATCGGGAGTTGAACAAGGTGACGGTTAAGAACCGCTACCCTTTGCCTCGTATTGATGACTTGTTCGACCAGCTCCAAGGGTCGAGTTTCTATTCTAAGATTGACTTGAGGGCAGGGTATCATCAGCTGAGAGTCCGAGAGAAGGATGTGGCGAAGACAACCTTTCGAACTCGTTACGGACATTATGAGTTTTTGGTAATGCCATTTGGGATAACCAATGCCAATTGACGAGAGGAAGGTTCAAGGGAATCTGACCCGCTTGTGTATAGTGTGGAGGCCTTCCTTCTATGTTGGTAATAGAAGTTCCCAACTAACTCCTCCATACACGAAGGCATGTCTGATGGTAGATCCCTCCAGGGCAGCTTTGCCTCCCCTCACTTCAAGAAAGAAGCAAACTTTGTCATCCCTAAAGTGCAAACAAAGTCAGCACGCGAAAAACAAATAATAATACTAATAGTAGTAGTAGTAGTAGTAGTAGTAGTAGTAGTGGTGGTGGTGGTGGTAGTAGTGGTAGTAGTGGTAGTAGTGGTAGTAGTGGTCGTAGTGGTCGTAGTGGTCGTAGTGGTGGTAGTGGTGGTAGTGGTGGTAGTGGTGGTAGTGGTGGCAGTGGTAGTAGCAGCAGTCGCAGCAGTAGCAGCAGTAGCAGCAGTAGCAGCAGTAGCAGTAGTAGTAGTAGTAGCAGTAGTAGTAGTAGCAGTAGTAGTAGTAGTAGCAGTAGTAGTAGCAGTAGTAGTAGTAGCAGGCAGTAGTAGTAGTAGCAATAGTAGCAGTAGCAGTAGTAGCAGTAGCAGCAGTAGCAGTAGTAGCAGCAGTAGCAGTAGCAGCAGTAGCAGTAGCAGCAGCAACAGTAGCAGTAGCAGCAGTAGCAGTAGCAGTAGCAGTAGTAGTAGTAGTAGTAAACATAATGAAAAAATTTGTACGTACCCTCCTTGCGCAAGTAAGATTCGTTTCCAAGGGCAATCTCACTCTGCTCATACCCAAGTACACCAAGAAAGCCTCCACGCACGATGCAACATTGTGCGGTGAAGTATTTGCAGTCAGGTCAATAAACCACTGCTCTTCCTTGTACCCAGCCACCATCGGGAAATCACCAAGCTTCTTGCACAACCCAAGCACCTTCTATGGCATCACCACGGGGATCACACCCCTCTTGACTGAGAAGAAGTGCTCCTTCAAGTCATATAAAGATTTTGGGGCCTCTGTCCCATGGTTGCACCCTCGGATATTTAGAAAAGTTGAACCACCCGGGGACGAATAGTTTTCCAGAACATAAAACAACTTGAACATTTTGAACGTGGGTTCATTGTCCAGCGCGTGAGTATATGCCTCAAAGTGAACGAGCCTTAGCATCTCAAACACACAGAGCTAGGTCAAATGCACTCCATACGTCAACAAGGTGTTTATGACAAATCGGGTGGTCAACAGACAGAAGCCACACCTGGTGAACAACACCTTGTAGAGGGTGATCTTCCCCACAATGGCCGTCAAGAATGTCTGGCCAGCAGCAGGCAACTCCGGCTCCCACGACGGATCTATTTCCAAAAACCTCTGTATATTCTAGTTGATGGTGGTAGTATCCATTAATTTAGGAGCATGTTTGGGTTTCTTCTAAGCATCTGACTGCATTTCGTCGGTCGTCTTTGACGATTCAGACATGAATTTAAGAGAGATAATGTAAAAACTCACCGGTAAATATGAAGATCAAACAGATAGTTTGAAGATCACCGAAAAAGGGGGAGAATTTGAGAGACATGTTGGAAAATTCGAAGGAAAGTGAGTGAGAATGAAGATATTGAAGTAATGACTAACGAAGGTTGACGTAACACGTAAATACGTCATGAGTGGCCACCCACTCGCCTGTCACAGGGTACAACAGTAATGACTAGCGAAGGTCCAACCAAGAGACAATCCACAAGTGCAGGAGTGGCCACCCACTCGCCTGACACAGGAAGAAAATCGTGCCACTTGTGTGTCAAAATCAACTGTGATAGGGGAAGACATCCCCCCCGTCACCTCTCACTTGACTCATGACTCCTCGATTTCCAAGAACGACTCCTCAATAACTCCCCATAATCAACATGCGGCGGGTTGACATAGCTTGTAGACACGTCACCCGCATGATTCCTCCTCAGGAACATGCTTACCATGTCATCACTATGCGTTGGGTTGACGTAACACATTAATACGTCACCCGCATGATTCCTTCTCAAGAACATGCTTGCCACGTTATCACCATGCGTTGGGTTGACGTAACACGTAGATACGTCACCCGCATGATTTCTTCTCAGAAACATGTTTGCCATGTCATCACCATGTGTTGGGTTGACGTAACATGTAAATATGTCACAAGGACTGAATAAGCTAGCACTCGAAGATTACTCCTTCAAATAAGTCTAGCACTCCACCCACTCTTTCTGCAAGACCAGGAAAAGCACTAGACTGGGGGGACTTGAAGGGATAGGGCCCCAAACCCTTGCACATATGAGGATAATCTTATCCCATAAAACAGCTCAAACTTCTAAACTTGCGTGGAGTCTTTCTTGCACATGAGCATTCTACTGCGCAACCTACTCGCAACGAAGAAGAACGTCAACAACACTAAAGATTCAACGCGCTTGGACATACGCACGAGACAAACATGCAACATTGTATGTAAGTACAAGGATGTATGGAGGATCCTGATTCAAGAAGATCTGGTCAGAGCCTGCCACATGCTCAGCCAATCAAAAGACGATGCATGGCAGGGTGGATGGTCCACCCTGCCCAAATACAACGATGTGACAGCTTCCATGCTACACATGCCGAAGCCATACCGTGTACGATACTTTTAGAGGTACTATATACTACATGTCGCTTTGCAATTGGTCAGACGTCACGTCAGACTCCCCCGTAGGTCAACCATAACGCCCGTCAGATAAAGAACTCACCTACTGCTACTCTAGTCATGCAACGTGGCTCTTTGACAGGGCGATACTCTACTTCTCTCACATCAACATTTATTACCACATGCTTTTATACTAATATATTGGGCCGAAGGGAGGCCAGCCTTAACCTGGGCCTAGGCCAATGTTGTGGTTAAGGGTCAGTGATGTTTGGCCCATGCATGTCCTATATAAAGGAGGTCACCCCTCCCCTCTATGTACATTTTATGTTACATTCGTAAGCCAACAACATTTTTGTGTCTGTACATTTGAGTCGAATTCGATAACCTATAGTAGTCGCCTCCTTTCGTACGACCCTCTTGATCTTCTCTTCTAGGTTGGTTCGAGTCACAAGTGTGTGTTGAGGATAGTTCCTGTAGCAACCACGAGTTCACCTCCATAATCACCCATTGCCAAGGTAATAACACTCGTTGTTTCTTCAACAGAGTTTAGGCTCAACAGATGTTCAACAAATGATGAATGTAATAGAACAGTGTTTTAGACTAGCAGATGTTAGATTTAGTTAGTTTGTTAGATGTCATTATCTAGGTGATGTCATCTTAGATCTATTAGTTGTTTGATTTGTACTCTAAATAGAACTGTGTGTGTACTGTTCTATTCTTCATTCTTCACCAACATTCTTGTACAAACAAATCTGAGTGATCAGATTGAGGGGAAGATGTAGTCATTTTACTGATTAAATCTGTGATAGCTTTAATGAAAACTATTTTTATAAAAAAAACTGTCTCCTTTTTGTTATGATTTAAAGCTATTATTCGTTGCACTTTCCAATTGTATCTATCTTCATTCACTGTTTCCTTCATTAACATTCATAACAATCAATCATAGATCCTAACAATTGGTATCAGAGTTTGGTCAATTGAATTCGATCTAAACAATTGTTTATTGTGTGAAATTTGGTGCTTCAAAAATTCAATTTTTTAGCCGTGTATGTTGGATTGTATCTGTAACCATGTCTCGCATTTACATGTTCAATTTTGTATTATTCTTTGATTTTATCGGTTTCTTTTTTGTTTTATTTATGAAGGTTATTTTGTTGTACACTGTTCTTCTGGTTCTGTAGTTGGTTGCAAGTTTGTTTTTTTCCTACTTGCTAATTTTAATTTTTCAAAGTTTGGGCTTTTAAATATGTGTTTGATAATATGTTCGAAATTAGAATGTGTATCTTGGTTGGGCTGGACACATTATTGTTTATGGGTTTCAACATAACTATATGAATACACTACACAATGGTTCTTTAATAGGTGTCCTAATTCGAGGTTTTAAAATAAAAATTATGGGTATGAGTTGGACTTTTTTGTGACACACTTTCATTTAATCACATAACTAGAAAGTGCAACCAAAAGACCAGCTACAGATAACTAAAAGGCCTTTTGTTCCAAAATCAACATACTTTGTAACCGTGAGCGATACAGACTGAAGTAGCCATATTGTCGCTTGACTTCTTTAACTTTTGTTGGGTCATTCGACCTCTTAGACTTTATTTCCAAATAAAGTCGACTTCTTAACTTTTGTTTTAAATATGGCTTGTATTGTCTATGTCAATCAAGTTCTTAGACTTTTGTATCAACTAATGATGGACATCTTAACCTTTGTTTAACTATGGCTTGTATTGTCTATCAATCAACTTCTTAGACTTTTGTATCAACTAAGGATGGACATCTTAACTTTTGATTTAACTATGGCTTGTATTGTCTATCAATCAACTTCTTAGACTTTTGTATCAACTAAGGATGGACATCTTAACTTTTGATTTAACTATGGCTTGTATTGTCTATCAATCAACTTCTTAGACTTTTGTATCAAATATAATTTCGACGAGTGTATACTACAACAAGTCAGTACATAGTTAACAAATCACGCGCACAGAGTTAATAAATCGCGCATCGCTTGATATTGAAACACCCTAGTTATAATTTTTTAAAAAGTTTATAACATTTTTCTAATAAGTTCCCCTAATTATGGTGTTGTAATCAAAAGAAACAAATGCTATTTTTGCTTGATTCCTTCTGAAGCACCCTTGCTCTTGCGGTTTCATTTTCATATTTTCTCGTGTTCTAGTGTTCATTTTCAATTTTCTTTTATAGGCATATTTTCCTTTTGGTTTTTCTTACATAACATAAATTTAACTAAACAACTTTATGATAATAATATATGAAATGGTTTTTCTTTTTTTATTATCTAAATAAAATTCAATAAAAAATATTTATAGGTTTTGGGTTTCGTTTTCATTTGCTATAGCTAATACATCAAACCAACCGGGTTGTCGCCTGTTGTAGCGCATGTCTATGAAGCCACTAGCTCTAAAACATATATTAATTCAGGATAATTTTCTGTAAGGCTAAGGCATATGGGTATTAGGAGATAATTGATGTTGTAGAGACGGCGTCATGAACTATTAGGAACCCCCGCCGTTTGGGTGGATCATTGGAATCGTGAAGCCCACCACGACTTCCCTAGTTCAAAATTGTTTAACAAAATTAAGAGGTGAAGGGGAAGGAGACCATACCCCTTAATGGGGATGGTGAAGAAGGATGGAAATGGATGATCATGATGTGTCGCTAAAGTGGCGGAAAAGGAGATGCAAATAGTTTTATGGTGGATTTATAAGGTCATGGGGTATACTTTAACTCCACCAAGATGTTAAAGCGTCTACTTTTCCCCTTTTCACAGTATTTCACTTCAAGGAAATAGTTTAACACTCTTTAACTCTACCTCATTCGTTAAATGTCTCTCTTTTGATTCTTGTTAACATGTTAACGTATGAACACTTTAAAACCCTTAACACAGGAAAGGAGTGGTGTACAATGAATGCTAAAATGTCACATTACCGTTTAACACTATTGATGTTAAGATACACCCATGGCCTAAAGTAGTTTGTTAAGTGCATCAAAATAAGCCGCCAATTTATCAAATGGTTGGCGACATCATTAAGTCAAGAATGGGGAGTTTGAAAATGATTAATGATGGTATTTTTAGTCAAGAATGGGACGTTTGAAAATCAAAGTAAAAGAGTGGTATTTGACTAATTTGTTTTTTAAAAGCCATGCAATTGTAAAAAAAATCCGTTTACGATACAAACCTTACTTTAGCTAAATAAAACCCAATTATAAAATTAAATATCTAGACTAGGTCGTTGTTTTATAGTCTACATAGAATAATAATTTATTACATTATATGATACGTTCAAAATATGTGACTATGTATTTCACGTTCAAAATATAGAATAATAATTTATTACAATAATTGTACGAGAAGGAACACAACTCTATAAATAGAGCTCAAAACTATTCTATGCTAACATGTGCTTTTAATTAAACATATCCAAACTTCATTGATCATGTCTATCAAAGAAGAGGTTATTCGTCCCATCACCAATTTCCGTCCTAGTGTTTGGGGAGATCAGTTTCTTATTTACGATGAGGTACAAAAAATATTAAAATAACAAAACAGCTATTATACTTATTTGACATTTGTGATATTAAATGGTGAACAATGTTTAAATCTAGCAGATTGAAGACCACGTGGAGGTGGAACAAAGAGTAATCGATTTGAAGAAAGATGTGAGAAAAGATATAATGTCATATTTAGATGTTCAAACTCAACATCCAAATTTGTTAAAACTCATTGATGCAATCCAACGTCTTGGTATAGCCTATCATTTTGAAGAAGATATTGAGCAAGCCTTGCAACGTATTTATGACATGTATGGTGATGATTGGAAAGGTGCAAACCCTTCTCTTTGGTTTCGAATCATGCGACAACAAGGCTTCCATGTTTCATGTGGTGAGTAAGCATGCAATGAATTTAGTATATTCATGATATTAATTTGGAAAACAGAACCTAATGGTGAGTGATTTTAATGGAAATAGGTATTTTTAACGAATATAAAGATGCAAATGGGTCTTTTAAGGAATCATTAACAGAGGATGTCCAAGGCTTGCTTGACTTGTATGAAGCTACATATCTTAGAGTGCAAGGTGAGGTTGTACTAGAAGAAGCTCTTGTTTTTACAAGAACTCGTCTTCCCAAAATAGCACATGATCTTACTCAGACCAACCCTACTTTGTCTGCCCATATACAAGACGCATTAAAGCTACCTTTACAAAAAAAGGTTGCCAAGACTTGAGGCGTTGGGTTATATCGAATTCTGCCAGAAACAAAATTATCATAACGAGTCTTTACTTATACTAGCCAAGTTAGCATTCAACTTGCTTCAATCATCCCATAGGAAGGAGCTCAACCAAATGTCCAGGTATACACATATACTTTGTTTACAATAAAAGAAATTGAAATACAAAATGATTGGAAATGTTGCGTTATATTGCGATTTATAAAAGAGAAAAAAAGTCATAGATTTGTATATGTGTGCTAATTTATCTTATCGTAGGTGGTGGAAAAAATTTGATGTCCCAAACAATCTACCTTATACGAGAGATAGATTGGTTGAGTGTTACTTCTGGGCACTTTGTGTATACTTTGAGCCAAAATATTCTCAAGCTAGAATTTTTTTAGCAAAAGTATTTTCGGTAGCAACAATTGTTGATGACACTTATGACGCTTATGGTACTTACGAAGAACTTAAGATCTTTACTGAAGCAATTCAAAGGTATTGATGGAAACTATACATAACTTCACTATAAACACATTCTTGTATTTTAAACAATTATTTTCTAATACAAAATGTAAATTTCAAATTACCTATAGGTGGTCAACATCATGCATAGATGAGCTTCCACAATACATGAAACAGATATATCAAGCGTTGTTGGATGTTTACCAAGAAATGGAAGAAATCATGGAAAAGGATGGAAAAGCATATCATGTTAACTATGCTAGAGAATCTGTAAGTTATTTTGATTGTCTTTTATAAAAGTATAACTTTTGGTGCATGCATCTAACTATACATGTTGTCACATGTACGTAGATGAAAGAGTTAACTAGAAGCTATCTCAAGGAAATGAAATGGGCCAATGAGGGGCATGTACCAACACCAGAGGAGCATATGGAAGTTGCATTTGTTAGTAGCGGGATTGGAATGCTGACAATAACATCTTTTGTAGGCATGGGTGATATGGTCACCGACGAGTCGTTCAAATGGGCTCTCACAAATCCTCCTCTTATCAAAACCTCAAGCGTTGTAACTAGACTGATGAATGATTTTTTCTCTCAAAAGGTACATAAAATTTTTTGTTCAATTCTAAGCATTTTGTTTTTATACTAGTTTTGAAATGGTAGTTACTGATTTATAAAATGTGCAGGAAGAGAAAGAAAGGAAGCACGTCGCATCTAGTGTTGAAAGTTACATGAAGCAATATGATGTGGCTGAGGAGTATGTTCATAGCGTATTTAGCAATAAAATCGAAGACTTGTGGATAGATTTAAACCAACAGTTCCTCACGAGTAAAAATATACCGACACCTCTACTATATCGTGTGATCAACTTGACACGGTCAATGGTTGTCATGTATAAAGGTAAGGATAATTTCACCCTAGTTGGAGAAGATATAATAGGTCATATCAAGTCGTTGCTTATTCATGGTTTAGACATATAACTTTATGTCCTTCATGCCATCTAGTGTTTAATATATACCCTCTTAGCTCTCTATTTATCTAAATAATGAGGATGATCATGTTGTGTGGTGTTTAATAACGGTGAAAGTGTATGTTTCCTACATTACGTTCAGATTTGATATTTTTGTCATTTGTATGTGTACCTCAAATTTAATGCATCCACTTTTTTATATTATTATGTATTTCTCTTTCAGCAATCTATATATTAAATGCACTATTTAATTGATATGAAAAGGAGTAGCCTGCTTACAAATCAAAGTTGAAATATAATATTCCTTTGCATTGTTAATATTGATTGGTACAACACTAAGTCAATAAGTAATATGTAGCCGTCATAGAAAAATGGCACTAGTGTACGAGTTTGTAGATAGGTTCATAAAATAAAAAATATTAATAATGAGATATATAGAAACTTAATAAATAATCCTAGCTATAAAAATAAAATCAAAACATATACAATTATCCAATTAAAAAAACAAAACAATACAAAACCAAAATTATCTATTATATTCTAAATATTAAAACAAAGAGACTTCCATAGTTTCCTCTCGCTAACGTGTACCGCCGTTTTAAGCTAATATGCACTCTTTTAGTTTGGCTAACATGCACGCACCTGCACATGGAGGTAGTCAGCCGCCAAAGTTGACTGCCTTTTTTTTGTCTTTTACTTATCTTTTTTTCTAAATGTTTTTCGAAAGGTAATATTATTAGTAAGACTAATATTTGTTGGATTTTGAAATGAGAACATACAAGTGGTGAAAGTTTTTGTTATTATTTTATTACTAAATAGGCAACCCAAGTGTTAACGCTGGTGTGGAACTTAATGAGTTGCGAGTATTTTTGTGAAACCCACGGGAGCATAACAGTCACTTACTGTTAGTTTTTTTTGTCCACCAAACCCTCAACGCAACAAGAGATCCCGGTAGCGAACTGCCGCCCATTGTGCGTAACATGTATGCACGACAGCGGCGCCCGCGGCGAAGCGCGAGCCAACTAACACCTAGTATATATTAATTCAAAGACACTTCAATAGTGTCTTTGTTTTAATATATATATTGGTCACTAACTTTTACGTTAATTTTATTTCTGCCACTAACTTTTAGGTTAACTTTATTTTCTTCTAATTTGATCACCAAACTTAGACCAACAATTATCTATATATTGACACTTCAATAGTGTCTTTGTTTTAATATATATATTGGCCACTAACTTTTACGTTAACTTTATTTCTACCACAAACTTTCAGGTTAACTTTATTTTCTTCTAAAATGACCACCAAACATAGACCAACAAACTTTTAGCATTTAGGATTTAAAACTTTGGCCACTAACTTTTAGCTTAACTTTATTTTCTTCAAATTTGACCACTAAACTCTTAGCTTGTGGGATTTCAAACTTTGACCACCAATTTTTTTAGCTTTTAGGATTTCAAACTTTGACTACTCAACTTTTTAAACTTGCATTGCACTTTGGCCAAAATTTTAGCTTTTAGGATTTCAAACTTTGACCACCAAACTTTTAGATTTTAGCCGCAAGTATTTTTTTGAAGTCCACGCAAGAATAACAGTCACTTAATATTATCTTTTATGTCCACGAAGCCCTCCACGCAACAGGACCTCCCACAGCGGCACACAATCTTTAACGTCCGCCAAACACTCAACGCAACAGGAGTTCCCGCCGCGTTTCGCACAACAGCCGCACCCGCGGCGAAGCGCAGGCAACTAATACCTAGTTATCAATAAAAGAAAAGAAAATGAATTTCATTTTCATCATAGACATAATTCATTTAAAATCTTCATTCCCACTGTTACCGACAGGCTCATGTTCTGATTTTTTTCCTAAAATGGTGTTATAGTAGGATATTTTGTCCATTTGGATGGTGTCAGCAACGGATTTGTTCAAATGGTGAAACCGCAAGATGGTCTTGCGGTTTATGCTTAGGTGGAAGGGAGGGTGGTGATTAGGAGGGAGGCTTTTGCTTAGTAGGAGAGAGGGATTAGAAACCGAAATACGGTCTTGCGGTTTAGGAGACAAGGCCTGACACAAGTTGGTTCGATGAAGGGGTTATATAGTAGTTGTTTAGATAGTTTAAGGACCTGTTTTGTAACTTCACATCAAAACCGAAATATGGTCTTGCGGTTTGCTGACAAGAACAAAAATACTTGAATGTTATTACATACTTGAAGGACTAGTTTTGTAACTTAACAAATAAATTCGGGGGACCATCTTGCGGTTTATTTGTACATGGTTTTGTCTTCAAACAATCAGATATACACATGCATGCATTAATTGTTATATAACATTCGGCATAACCGCAAGATGGTTATGCGGTTTACCCAATATAAAGTGTTATTACGTTTGCTCATTCCATTTTCACTCACCCACCCAAAGCAGAATACATGATCTTTCTTTCCACAACTGTGCACACACCCGTATCCATTCTTACAAAATGCTTTCTTTCCACAATTGGGCACACACATATACATGGTGTTGGAGGCTATGGTTTTTTAGTTTTGTTGGACCTGTGTTACTTTCACATTCCATCATTTCAATGTTATTAATGATGGGGGGTCCAAAGGCTACATAATAATCCATGCGGTTTCTTGTTTCCTTTCCCTTTGCCAAATTGGTGGTGGCTGGAGAGGTTTCACTGGAACATTGGATCGATGTTACATCCACATGAAACTACTTGGATCGATGTTACTTCCACACATGGTATAACACGTGTAGAATGCAACACCGGTACTGTAGTTTATAGTCTTGGGGAGTTGCATGCCCAATTTATCAGCAACGGCTTGTTTTTAAACTCGTAGCATACAAGTTTAAAAACAGACTCCCCCCGTTTCATCCGCCGCCTCGCATCATTCCTCGTTGTTCTTATAGGAATATGGCGAGGCATGTAAAAAATGGCGATGCCTGGAGGGGTTATTTCAGTGTTCTTTTTTTCAACCTTCCAGGCAAATCCTTAGGCGGCTGGGGAGGTGCTTCAGGCACCTAAGGTAGGCGAGGGAAGCTGAAGGTGGTGGTGTTGCCTCAGGCCCTTGTTTCCCTTTAAAAGTTGGAATTGGTGTTTTCGGAAATTGAAGGTGAAGCTGAAGCTGATGGCGCTTCAACCTTCATCTCCCGCCTAGCATCATTCCTCGTTGTTCTTATAGGAATATGGCGAGGCGTGGAAAAATGGTGATGCATGGCGGGTTTTTTAGGGTTATTTTGTTTCAACCTTCCAGGTATCATCCTCTTGTTCTACCGTTAAATCAAAAGGTGGATGGGGAGTTCCTTTTAAAGTTGGAATTGGTGTTCTCGGAAATTGAAGGTGGTCGATTCATCAAAGTCGATCATTTTGCAGCAAACTTAATCACACTGGCGGCTTCTACACCTTCAACGCAAGGCCCTCCGACGTCGAAGAAACACGCTCAGTAATTAGCAACGTCGGGGATATCGGATGCTCCTGCTCCTGGTCGTTACTTTGTTGTTGGGGTAATCTGCCATAGTTACGTAGTTACCGTTGATTTGGTACCCATGTTCAACAAATCGATGAACTTAAAGATAAAGCTAAAGTATGGGCCAAGTGTCGAGGGAGAATATTGGAATTGGTAGTCTTGGAAATAGATTGTTTTGTAACTCGGTAGATTGTATATTTAACGTTTTGTCGGATAAATAAATTTACGTGTGTTTTATTCAATAAATTTATTATTATTAAATAACTTTGTTAAAAACGACAAATTACAATTTAACAAATTTACTAAACGACATATTAAATAAATAAAATTAAGATAAAAAACAATATTCTAAAAAAAACACATATTAACAAAAAACACATATTAACAAAAAAAATGACATACAAAAAAACACATATTAACAAAAAAAACGACATACAATAAAAAAACGTCATATTAACTAAAAAAATAAGATATTCTGGTTCGGAATAGATTGTTTAAAAAACGTCATAATAACTAAAAAACGACATATTAAATAAAATTAAGATAAAAAACGATATTCTAAATAAAATTACAATAAAAACGACATATTAAATAAATTTAGGATTAAAAAAGTTACATTGGATACTCCATATATAAATTGAAAAAACGACATATTAAACATATTTTTATTAAAGATTATTCGTTTTAAATATAATTTTTATCACTTTATTAAAAAAAGTGTATTAATATTTTTTTATTTTCTAAGTAGGTACGGACATTTACTATCATTATCAAAACCGCAAGTTGAAGTTGCAAGTTTTAAAATCATTATCAAAAACTGCAAGTTGAAGTTGCAAGTTTTAAAATCCTTATCAAAACCGCAAGTTGAACTTGCGGTTTAGTACCTGTTAATATTGGCAGTGTCACCTATAAAAACAGATATCTAACGTTTCATTATGAATCACCCAAAGAAACGTTGGATCTTATGGAGAAGGATGGAGAGGTCGGTGCATATTTTTGTTCTCAACCAGCCGCTAAGAAATCAAAGTGGACTGATGATCTTTGGAGGTGTATGAAGAGGCCGTCGTCATCCATGAAGGCTGGGTCGTCTACGCAGATTCCGACCGAAAAGCCACCGGAAAATGAACACATGGTTGAAGCACTCAGACATGTTCGTTGTCAGGTGACCCCACCGACGATTTTCTTTATCGTGCACCAACGTCCACTTAGAGAGATCAATGTCTCTCAAGTATCTCCATGCCTTTTTGTTAATGCTCTTCATTTGTCTGATGGCATACAGATACTTGTAATGTTGTGATGTGCTACAGATAGTCCAACAAAGCTTTTTAAGAGTTGCGCTTTTGAATTTTGTGCCAAGATTGCTTCGTACGTGACGAAGACAATACCGATGGTAAGCGTTCGGCTCCCTCCATCCTGGCAATTCCTCCATCGCCCTAATTATTCTGACATGTCTGTCCGAGATAACACAAAGGGGGTTGCTGGCGTGGTGTTTTGAAATATGTATCCTAAACTGCTCCAGGAACCAACCCCAGCTCTCAATTGTCTCCTCATCTACAATTGCATACGCCACCGGAGTATGTAGTTGTTTGCATTCTTGGCGACCGCAATCAACATCTTGCCCTTAAACGTCCCCTTTAGATGAGTCCCGTTGACGGAGATGACCGGTGCCGAATATTGGAAGGCCTCAACTACGGGCACGAAGGCCTAGAAATCATATTTGAACACCTTACTTTCCGGGTGGCTCCTGGGATGATGATACCACTCGACAACGGTACCTGGATTTGTAGCCTGTAACCGAGCCACATAGGCTGGCAACTGCTCAAAGTTGCTCTCCCAGGTGCCGTACACATTCTCAATTGCTTTTCTTCGGGATTTCCATGCCTTAGAGTATGAGATATCGACATTCAGCGTCTGCTTTATGTAAGTGTTGACCTGTTTCACCGGAAATGTTAAGTCAGCCTTCACCTGTGCAAAGATATGCGTGGCAACGTCTCTAGACCTTAGTGCCCTGTTGTTGTTGCGTTCAACCGTTGAGTAGCACGTGTGTTTTGTTGACCACTTTGACAACCCCCAGAAGGCCCCCTCCCGGGCACGTGATGCTGTAGCAGCCCTCATGCAACTTGAGTTTTTATTTTTGCATCTTACTCTAAATGTGTATGGCTGCTTTCGACAACACACAACTCTCTATTACATTTCACGTTCCAATACCGGATCGCTCTAATCACTTTTTCTTTACTTTCAAAGTAGATGCCCACACGGATATCAGCTATGTTTCCACTCCACATCTCCATGCTATCTTCATCATCGTAATCGGGAAGCCGATATGCTTCTAACCCTTCATCTTCGTCGTCAATAGGTACGTCTGTAGGAAAGCAGGATTAAGCCCTTCATGGAATTGAGGATCTTTGGGACAAGTGACTGTCTAGCTTCATCTTCTTCGTCCCCGCTTTGTTCAACGTCCGTGGGTTCATGCTCGCTTTCTCTGCTCTCTTCGGACTCATAACCTACGAAGCAATATTCGATCATATTAGGATACAGTATCAATGAAAGTACTTAATTATTAAGAAGAAAAAAATGCCGTGAGACGCATCTGACGGTTCGTAGTTATAATTTACAGGAACGTTGTCATCGATGTCGTTATTGTCGCTTCGTCGCCGACTTCATCATTTTTCACATAGCCTCCAACATCATCCTCTTCTTTTTTGTCATCGTTATAACACCACAATATTATAAGTACGTTAATATAATTATAAATATTAATAAAAATCAATTGACTATATAAGTCTGGTACCTTCATTGATATCGTTAGCATGATGTTGTTCGTTGTCATTAAGAAATAGATCAGCAACATACTCTTCGTTATAGTGAAAATCATTATAATGGTAATCAGCAGTACCTCCTTGATATGAGCTTCCTATGTTGTTGAACGATGACCCGAGATACAGATTGGTTGACTGCATATGCTGAGATGGCGGAGTTTGCAAAGTGTCATCTTCTAAAGTCACCAAGGAAAACCATCTTAGGAGATCCATAGCCCTAGTTTCCTGAATAGAAACTATAGGCATGGGCTTCACATGTACGAGTGCGACGTAACAATGTGTATGCTCAGTATATGACATTCTGTGGCTCATAATAAAAGTGGTTGAAATGGTGTTGTCGTTGGTGGTAACACTACCATTTATGTAGGTAAGGTCACCACCCCAGTAGAGTTTTACAATGAAAGGGTGAAAGTTTGCCATGATTTATTTGGTAACACAAGATGGTGATGGTGAGTACTTCATATTGCATACATATATATAAGCAAATAACCGCAACTTAAAGTTGCGGTTTATCGAAAATATTATTTTCTTCACCACAAAAGGCCGTGAAATTAAAAAATACTATTCTTGATAAACCGCAACTTCAAGTTACGGTTTCTTCTAAAGTACTGTTTTCCAAAAGCCGCAACTTGAAGTTGCGGTTTATCGAAAATATTATTTTATTCACCACAAAAGGCCATGAAATTAAAAAATACTATTCTTGATAAACCGCAACTTCAAGTTGCGGTTTCTTCTAAAGTACTGTTTTCCAAAAGCCGCAACTTGAAGTTGCGGTTTATCAACAATATTATTTTATTCACCACAATAGGTCTTGCAATAATAAAATGCTATTTTCGATAAACCGCAACTTCAAGTTGCGGGTTCATAAAATACTGTTATTGATAACCGCAACTTTAACTTGCGGATTAATTTTTCCTATAAATAACAATACTCATTACATACTAAGTTGTGTGTATCAACGAACGAAACCACAATATGGTTTATTGCAATTGTGGTTCTCCCACAGTAGTCCGTGTATCATCAACTTCATGAAACCCAGGTCGTCGATTCTCCTGCTGTAACAGGAAACCCTGTGGTTGTGGATTCGTATGTTGGGCAGAGGCACCTGTAGTAATCCCTGTAGTAGAGACTTTCACTTTGGGTATGATGAATGAAATCACCGATCAGTTTCATCGTTCTGTAAACATCACTGACCAACAACGAAGAAACCCTACCTTGCAACACTCCCATTTGCAACAACCCTACCCATACCGTCCGACAACTCCACAAACACCAAACCATAACCGTCCGATAAATTTTCAAACACCAAACCATAACCGTCCGACATCTCCACAAGCACATTCCTCTACCGGTGACAACGGTCACCAACCAAATCCACCACCCATTGAAGATGACGTAGAGGATTTTGATGAGTCGGTTCTTGATGAAATCCTATTCAGGAGGTGGCATAAACAACAAGCTCTTGAAGAGTATGACCCAGAATCGGCCCCAGTCTGAATTGTTCAGCACATAATGGACTTAAGTTTTATTAATAACGTGTGTATCTTCTCTAAGATGTTAGGTAGGTGGTTGTGCTTGTGGTTGAGTTTAATTTAGTATGCTCATGTATGGTCCAGTTAAATAAATTGACTTCTTTGGTAGATAAATGCTTCTAAAGGTTAAAAACAAACATAGTCACTAACTTTAACTACATAAAGGCTGCTAAAGGCTAAGAAACAAACATGCTCACAAACGTTAAAAACAATATTTGTTACATATTATTTGGTGTCCAACGTCCAGCGTAAAATTCATCGGCCATGTACTGACGGTAGGCTGAACAAGAATGCGCAAGATCTCCTTCAAAGTTGATATCTTCCTCATTAATTAGATTTTCCATTAACATACATATAAGGACTCCAGAATTACCACCAACTGAGCCGTGATCTTCAGGCGGCCAGACTTTTGTATCAGAGACTATTATTTTTTCCACATAATTTCTTCCAAAATTTTCCCAGTATGAAATTTCATCCAGAAATTGCTTGAACAAAGTCTCGAACTTCACAAATGTTGGGTAAATCAACACTTGGATTGGCGTCGGTTGACCGAAACTAGATAAAGCGTAAGAGCTAGTAAAGTACAGATTCGTACGAAGTGTCGCATATCAACTTGAACAAGAAACCACTGTCTTTGTTTAGCACATAATGGGATATACAACTGCATAAGGTAGATTAGCGTATACTATTTCCCAACAATATTCAATATATATATATAAGGTGGTTTATATTAAAAAAAAGATTACCATATCAATGTCCCATAAGGGAGGGTAGTTGTCTTTAATTCCGATGGAAAATGGCAACGCACGATAGATGGGAGTTTCAGACAATAAGTCGAAGAATTGTGGGGGTAGTATTGTCTATGGGTACAATTGTTCAGGTTTCTTAGATTTATTGATCAAATCCCATCTGTACCTCATGAACAACGTAACACAGCCTCCCACGTGCTGTAATTTTTAATAAAAAAATGTATACACATAAATAAATATAGAGAGGAATATATATTAATATTTAAAAACATTAAAAAGAATGCTTACAAGTGGCCAAAGGTGACCATCACCGTCATATCCCAATAGGGTTCCCCAAAAATCCCTTCCGAGCGGAATCCGGCCAAGAAAAATACTACAACAGACAGGGGCGTCCCCATTCTGATAGAATTCTATGACATTGGGAGACCATTTCTTTGACTCTCTAGTTGGACAATATCATCGGGGTTGGTGTGGAATCTTATACGGTGGTGTCTTAGGGACGTCCTCAAATTCGTGGTTTGATTGCTCGAGATCCATCAGGATTTGTGTATGGATGTTGTTTGCCATACTGAGCTGGTGTGATATTTGGTGGTAGTAAAAGTAGTGAAATACATGTACTTTTATAGAACATTTAAATCCGTAACTTGAAGTTGCGGTTTTACCTTTTCAATTTAAATCCGCAACTTGAAGTTGCGGTTTTAACGCTATGAGAACTGCGCGCTAGCGGGGTCCGGTGACGGTAAACTCAGGCCAGCACATCGAATCACGCGCCCGAAAGTGGCCCCCGGGTCATTTTGCCATGCTAGAAAAACGTCCGAAATTAAAAACACCTCATAAACTCTCAAAAGTGGCACTGCGAAAAATGTGACTTTTCATGGTTTTGTGAGGCAGCTAATGATATCGAGCCATACTTTTTGAAACCCCAAACTTGCATGAACGGTAAACTATATCCTGAGAACTGCGCGCTGGCGGGGTCTGGTGACCGGTAAACCCGGGCCAGCACATCGAATCACCCGCCAGAAAGTGGCCCCGGGTCATTTTGCCACGCTAGAAAAACGTCCGAAATTAAAAACACCTCATCAACTCTCAAAAGTGGCACTGCGAAAATGTGACTTTTCATGGTTTTGTGAGGCAGCTAATGATGTCGAGCCATACTTTTTGAGCCCCAAACTTGCATGAACGGTAAACTATGTCCTGAGAACTGCGCGCTGGCGGGGTCTGGTGACCGGTAAACCCAGGCCAGCACATCGAATCACGCGCCCGAAAGTGGCCCCGGGTCATTTTGCCATGCTAGAAAAACGTCTGGAATTAAAAACCTCAACTCTCAAAAGTGGCACTGCAAAAATGTGACTTTTCATGGTTTTGTGAGGCAGCTAATGATGCCGAGCATACTTTTTGAGCCCCAAACTTGTATGAACGGTAATCTATGTCCTGAGAACTGCGTGCTGGCGGGGTCTGGTGACCGGTAAACCCGGGCCAGCACATCGAATCACGCGCCCGAAAGTGGCCCCCGGATCATTTTGCCACGCTTGAAAAACGTCCGAAATTAAAAACACCTCATCAAAACCGCAACTTGAACTTGCGGTTTAGTACCTATAAATAGAAGACCAAAACCTCATTATCAGTCACAAATACCACGCAAACCAACGAAAGATATGTCTGGCAGTTATCCTTGCGAAGCTGCCGGACCTTCCGATCTCCGGCGATACTCTCGTCGGAGACGTCGTCGTGTACCACTTTCATCTCCTCTACCAATTTTCTCTTCTCATTCTCCTCCTCATCAACCAATGTTCTCTCCTCCTGCTACTACTCAACCAATGTTCTCTTCTCCTACTCCTCAACCAATGTTTTCTCCTCCTCGTCCTACTCAACTACTATCCAAACCCATCACCACCATTCGTCCTTTACCACGGTACACTCGCCCTACACCAGATGCTGACCTAACTGATGAGGAATACGTCTGGGCTTTGGAGTATACTATGGGTGCCCCGGGAATGGTGGAGACCCAACCAAACCCCAACCCCAACCCCATCCCCACCCCAAACTCTCCTCCTCCTCGGGAGCCCACTAAGGAGGAGTACGAAGCAGCTAGGGATGCTTGGGCTGAGGAAGGATACTATCCAACCCCTCATGAGTACTGCGCCCTCTATGACGAGGGCTACTCCGACGGTCGTGATAGCGATCGTGACGTGTCCCCGCCGCCGTACACACTCGAGGACTGGGATAATTACTTGTCGTACACTCCTCCGACTCCGTAATGGGGAGTTTCGGTTTAATTATATAATGTTTTAATAAGTAGTTTAGGATTATGTAATGTGTTTGCAATAAGTAAATTAGGATAATGTGTTTATGTAATGGTTTTAGTTTATTTTTTATTTAATATGTTTATCTAAACTAACATTAAAAATTAAAACATAAACACTAAAACATAAAAATGTTACATCCATAAACGATTTAAAAAACTATACTTCATGCATCATTATTACAGTAACCGGGACCACCACAACTAGGCAGATTACAAATTCTAGAACCGTACCACATCGAGTTCGACGACGATCTCTAGGAGGATTCCGACGTTCTTCATATTGAAAGGGTACAGGCGTCCAAGAATTATTATAACCCGTTGGTTGTTCACTTTGATTTTGTGCCGAATAATTGAACGAATATTGTTGGGTGTATGACGGATTATCTGGTGTCCAAAATGTGGACGCCTGAGTGTTACTTGGGGGTAGGGGTGTATAGAACATAGACTCCTGAGGAGTAGGTATGAACCCCCAGAGTGTTGTGGATTGAACCCCCCCCCCCTTCAAACTGTTGTTGATGAACGGTATGTTGTGACGAATCGGCCCCTATAAAATTACCACTCCCACCATCATCATCATCATCACCATTAGTAACCGTTCTAAAGCAGAAAAGTCGGTCGCCTGATTATCAATGGGAGAGTATGAAAATCCTGTAGAAGGCCCTGCTTCGTTATTTCTTGTAGAAGACCCTGCTTCTTCCGCCCGGCCACGTCGTCTACGGTTAATGCGCCCTGAAACCCTTTGAGGTCGGCGTTCGTTAGCCTGGAAACCGACCGGGTCATCTTGTAGACGCGAAGGATAATTCAGACGATCTCCTTCGTGAATTGAAGTCAACACTGCAGTGGTAGTGTTTTGAATTGCTAAAAATTGTTCAGGAGCGTTGGGCATAAACCGACCGGCTTAGCCATAAATCTCTGCATAGCCTTCCAGCTTCATTAATATTAAAATAACAATTCTTAAAATAATATTTTGCATTATATACTAATGTGTTAATTATTAAAGTGATATACAAACCATTAGTTGGCTTATTGACCCATCATCTCGGAACCCGGTTTGTGGTACCGGGTTATTCGTCGGGTTGGTAACAAATCCAACCGTGTGTTCTAGATACCAACTCATGTAATTTGGAACCACGGAAGGAAACCCTTCCGATATCCGGTCCCCACCACTCTATTAAATCTGCGATTATCCCAGGAAGATACATAGGTTTCATGTTTGCTTTTCCAGTCTGTATCCATTTGCCGGTACGCTTCTGTTTATGTAAGGTACGGTGGTCTTCATGGCTAAGGGGAGGATTCTCAGGCTTCCGTTGGCGGAACCCGTACTGTCTAAGGACCCGAGATAGTGCGTGGTATTCCACCACATGCATCCACAAAATATAACATTCACAATTCCATGAATCCTCCCCTGCTAGACAATAATCAGGCAGAGAATCCCTTGCTTCTTCGTATGGACGCCAAACAAACAGGTGCAAAAAAATAATAAATTATTAAGCCATTGTACGGAATTCAGCAGTAATTTAATGTAACTTAACTCTTACCGAATCCTCATGAAGACTGGATAGTTGCGACCGGATTGCGTGCAACGAGTGTCTGGTATTCTCCTTAAAATTGTGTGGTACACGCCAGCTTTTAAATATAGTTATCAAACACAATAATTAGCAAAATTAACATGTTTTAATAGAATCCATAATATGCACGCATAACATAGTACTTACATGGCACCAAATGGGAGTGCTTCTTCTTCTCCGTCTTCTTCTTCTTGTTGTTGTTCCCGTACAATTCTGGGAGCTAATACCGGATTCTAGTATAGGCCCACAACTGTAACAAATACACACACCCACACATTGCATCACCGTCCATTACTGCTGCTTTGCACAGGTTGCGATTCAACCATGCCAACACAGCACTACCCAACTCAAGGTCCCACATTCATTGAGGCCCTCTAAGTGTGGTAAAAAGGACAATTTCACATAACCGTTTCTTGTGTCACGAAACAAAGAAGTTGACAACAGGATTAATATCAAATTACGTGCGCGTTGTGTGATCTCGACTTCATTCGCGTTATCGGGCAACGGACCCGACATTCTGTCTAGAATTGTGATCGTCGACATAGTGTTTCCGCGGAATGTGTTGGTTGTTATACCAACAAATTGTAGACAAGTTGTGCCCGTTCCTCATCATTCTTCACGTCAAATTGCTTCCCTGTCACCGCTCTACCATTAATCAGAAGACCCATTAGACATGCAACGTCCTCTAACATCACTATCACCTCACCGAATCGTAGGTGAATTGTGTGGGTCTCAGGACGCCATCTTTCAACGAGGGCAGTTAGCAACCCTCGGTCAATCGTGCGGTAACGGCACTCAAGAACTCCAAGAAAACCCGCCGTCCACAGCATCAATTTAACACGTTCATCCAACGGATTGTTGCTAATTTCCGCCAAAGGGATTGGTCCCCCGTCTAAAATTAAGTTCCGGCGGCCCATTTCCTTCAAACAACATCGCAGAACGATGTCGTGATTGATCCCATAGAAGTTCATTGGAGCGAGGACCAGGGTTTAGAAATGCCATAATTTATACGAATGCAAACTTGGGTGTGACTAAATGCAAACTTGGGTGTGATATAACTGGGTGTGACTCAGCTTTCAGAGAGTATGTGAATTGTGAAATGTTGCATGAACCATCAACAACTCATCCCATATATAAAGAAAAACTCGTATCCTATACATGCATTTGCATGCATTTTTGTTTTTAGTTGTTTTTTTTTAATTACCTTTTGACTAACATGCATGCCCCTGACTAAGATTCACTGATTGCATTGTGTGGTTGGGGTGTAAGACATGTGAAATTAATACTGCTCTTTCTTGGATTCATATACACACGACCAAACAAGTCACATCCAATTTGAAAGATAAGTTACAAGACTAGCCCTTGATCTATTAGCTTAAAAAAAACCCAACCGCAAGATGGTCTTGTGGTTTCACTTATAAATAAGTTACAACACTAGCCCTTCAAGTATGTAATAATATTCAACCTTTTTTGTCTTGCACAGTTCTTGTCAGGAAACCGCAACATGGTCAATCGGTTTTGGTGTGAAGTTACAAAACAGGTCCTTAAGCTATCTAAACAACTACTATATAACCCCTTCATCGAACCAGCTTGTGTCAGGCCCTGTCTCCTAAACCGCAAGACCGTATTTCGGTTTCTAATCCCTCTCTCCTACTATGCAAAAGCCTCCCTCCTAATCACCACCCTCCCCTCCACCTAAGCATAAACCGCAAGACCATCTTGCGGTTTCACCATTTGAACAAATACGTTGCTGACACCCTCCAATTGTACAAAAATATCCTACTATAGCACCATTTCGGCAAAAAATCCCTTTCTCATGTTCTCATGTTTCCATTCCTAACCTATCCCTAACGTTGCACCACTGGGCAACAACACATAACTTGTTTACATCTAATCGGAACAAGTTAGGAATCAAAGTTTTAGCGGCTTATTCTCTAACCAAACATCCAGCCAAAATCTAATTCCTTCTCCATTACCTACGACACCTTTGATATCATTTCCCACAGTCAAATTGGAATTGACCAAGTGGTTTTTAAGTTTAGCAATCGCACACCATGTACCAGTTAAATACTTATTGTGAGAAATGGTCGGTCATAATCATGGGGTATAATGTAAAGCCGTAATAAGCCCATAAGCAATTTTCTTCACTTTGAATCTTCACCACCATTACATAAAAAAGAAATAAACCCAAATGCCCTCTTCTTTTGGTGTAGTTACCCGGTCCAAGCGATCTAACACATCTTCCTTATATCATTGGTACCTCCCAAAAAATATCCTTTTTGCCTTCAATATGTTGATGACTTTTACGGGAGCTTTGTATTAAGAGAAATAGTATGTAGGTAGATTTTCTACCACGAATTTAAGTAAGGTAAGCGACCGCCTATGGAAAGTGTTTGAGCCTTCCAATTAACCAATCTACCATCTAATATATATAACACCGGCTGCCAATTGATAATACTGTTCATGTTTGTCCCAACTTTAAGGTCGAGATACACAAAGGGCACAACCCTAACATTACAATATAACAAAGAAATCATGTTAACGACTTAACTAGCATCAACACCAATACCAATGAGACTTGATTTGTGGAGATTTATTTTGGGACCCAAAAACAAGTGGAAACATCTCAAAATGCGACCTAGATTTTGAGCACTTTACATCATCCACTCTCCAACAACCAAGGCATCATGGGCAAAGAGTAAATGGGAACTAAATGGCTCTTTGTTTAGGGAGGAAAATCCTTGGAACAGACCAATGTCACACGCATTTTTAACCAAAAATGAGAATGCTTCCATCGGAATGATAAAGAGGAACGGTGATAGAGGGTCTCCCTGTCGAATTACGCTGGAACACTGTAATTCAAACATCGGTGTCCCAGTAACCACAATCTAGCCTAGGCTAAAATGAAATGTATCACAGTTGCTACTTGTCCGGAAACCCATTTGGAGCATTAGGGAATCAAGAAACTCCAGTTAGTATGGTCATAGGCTATCTCGAAATATATCTTGAACAAGAAACCTTTCCCCTTCTTTTTCTTTGACCAAGATAAAATCTCATTGATAATCAAAGGCTCGTCAAAGATTAGTTTATCTTTCAAGAAAGTGGATTAAGACTCTGAAATCATGGAGTTCAAGAAAACTTTGATCATGTGTTCCATAACCTTTGACACAACTTATTGATAACACCAATAACATTTATAGGTATGTAATCACCAAGACGATCTGGGTCCCCTTTTTGGAAAAAAAAAGAGTGATAAAGGAAAAGCAACAAGCTTGGTTTAAAGTGCCACTTTGGCGAACCTAGTCTAGCAATATATAGATATCCATTTCTAACAACTTCCAAAACCATTATATAAATTAGAAATTAAACCTATCTTGTCGCGGGGCCTTGTTGTTTCCACAATCCCATACCGCAACCTTAATTTCAACCTTCGAAAATGGCAAAATGAGAGAATTAGCCTCGGCATCAATCAACGTCTTGATACCTGTACAAACCGGATCCGGTATCCGGTTAATTGTTTACTTAAACCGATCTCTAAAGATGTGACGGACCTTTTTTTATCACAGGCTGAAATGTTGCACCACCTGCCACTAATCTCCAGCCCATAAACCCTAATTTACGTAGATTTGTTCTTAAAGACTTTTTTTCGCCATAATAGCCCACTTTATCCTAGACTTTTGATGAATGTTTTTTAATTGAATTAACTCCAACTTGGCCAACTCTTTCATACATTCCATCCTTCTACAATCATCCTCTTCTGGCAAAGGCCTTTCCTCCATAATCTCTTCTGTATAATGAAAATCATATAACAATTTGTCTTTTATTTCAATTGTTGGGAATCGCATAAACCACTCAGGTCAAAACCGACCCGAGTCATTTACCAGGGTTAATATAAAATTCTATTTTATAAATATATTATTTTAACACAAATAATATTAATAACATTTATCAATAAATAAAGCAGACGCAGAAGCGTATTATACAAAAAAAAAACAATATATTTTTATTCAAACTGAATACTCAATCCTAATCTAATAATCCAAATACAAATCTAGAACAAGTAATATAATCACAACCTTAGGGTGTTTAGAAAACTACCTTGACGAAACACTGAAAGATCGCACGATTGATCTTCGACGCCACGCTCACGCTAGTTAACAAATCAGCAAACTTCAAGAATCACCCAAAACACTCAAGAACACCCGTGAGGATTTCAATCACACGAAACAACCAAGCACACAAATCGAGGCAACCAAAGGAAGCAACGCGGCCCGATGCGAGCACGACTTGCAGACCAAGGAACCGCGAGTGAGGCGCGTGGGGTCGGGGTGGGTCGTGCATAGGGTGGAGGTGGTGGTCACGGCGGCGAGTAGGTGAAGCGGCGGGAGGGAGATGGTCGCAGCTATGATGTTTGGTTGTCTGTGATATGTTTTGTAATTAACTCCTTAATCATAAAACTCTTATGGTGGCTAGCGTTTGGAACAAGATTAGGGTTTTATATACTAATCATTATTTTCTCTTTGGTCCCTGATCCTTTCTTGTTCGCAAATGACTTCCATGCAATAATCTACATAATATTATGTTTCATTATCAAATAATAAACATAATATTATTATTTACCACTTTAAATAATAATCAATATCAATTTATCTATATATCGTGCACGACAATTATCAATCACATTAAGGCATTAATTGTATCGAACAACGTTTATTTGATAATGTCGTAATAATTATTCTCTAATAATTATTATGTCGTTTAACACTTTAAATGATCCAATTGATTAATCCGTTTAATCAATCTGGTTCTAATCTATTGTTTCTCTAAACAAACACCAATTATTCGTAATAATCTATTCGTCAAATATTTCAATAAATATTTATTTCTTAATCGAAGTTATTTGTGATAAATAATATTTAACAATTATATCGTTGTTTATGTGTTCATAGTCAAAGTGTAAACTCTTTGGATCGTAGTTTGCTAGTCGCATTATTAACGATATTTCGACACCATTTCCAACATCAATATCATTTTCTTTAGTCGCCTTTATTGTAGTCTCCTTCACCAAAACTTTGATATTTTCTTTATAATATTCAGCTTTTCAGCCAAATGCAAATTTGGGGAACCCATTTAAAAGAAAGACGCGTCAACCTCCTCAAGAGGATTTGTATTTAAATCTAGCCATTTCGACTAAGAATTGAACACCCTAAATGGAATAGGCCAAAATCCAGATGTATCATAATCAA
>JAUTDX010000477.1:0-151400 GCA_030844895.1 Ambrosia x helenae
GCAAGGACTAATGAATTCCAAGATTGTGGTTGACTTCCAAGTTAAATATTTGAAAGATAAGGGCTTGATGTATTACTTCAAAGATTAGTTAAATGGTCATATCAACCAACCATTTTAATTTGTCAAAATTGACTTATGCATTTTTAACATTAAAAAGTCAACAACTTTTATCAGTTTTGTAATGGGCACCTCAGTTAAGCAATTTAATGGCAAATCAGTTTGAACCCATATAAATTAACAAACTACACAAATCAGTAATGGTCAAAACAGTCAAGCAAATTTAATGGCAAATCAATTCGACCCATATTAGTTAAGCAAACTACACATATCAGTTTGTAATGGCTAAATCAGTTAAGCAATTTAATGGCAAATCATTTTAACCAATATCATTCAATAGAAACGACACATATGAGTTTGTAATGACCAATATCAACAAAATGTGTACACCGGGGGCATCTACAACTAAAATGACAAACCATCTAACATGTATTACATTCCACGGTATAATATACATACACCTATACAAATGAAGACATAAAACACTACTCGATAAGAATTTAACAGCTTTGACTTAAACAGTCAAACATTGCTCTACTTCATTAGAAATTTATGCAATAACATAACATGATGACTCATTTCAAATAATACAATAGTCGAGTTTTTTTGTATTTAATTAATATTAATAAAAGTAAGTAAAGTTATTTATATATACATAATCATGTACACATTCATATGTGATGATTCACGACCTTAATTATACCAACAATACATATACACGTCACACAATTTTTTTTTTATATATATATATAGGGTTAGGATATTTTGGAAACCCATCCTTATTCGGTAAACTCTGGAAACTCTGACTTCCTAATTTTTTTTTTTGAAAAAAATAGGGCAAGTAATATACATGATTTTAAGCATTTTGGGCCAAAAAATTAAAAAAAGCGCCGAGTAGTTTTTTAAAAAAAAAAAAATTTGACTAAACACATGTTAAGCGATAATAACAGGTGTTAACCATGTGTTAATTATATGTTAAACTGTAGACGTTTTTTATTTAAAAAAAAAAACGTTCGGCGCTTTTTCGATTTTTTTTGGCTCAAAATGCTTAAAAAAATGTATATTACATACCCTAAAAATTTTCATAAAAAAAAAGTCGGGAAGTTAGAGTTTCCAGAGTTTACCATATAACAAGGTTATTTCTCTATATACTCCACTATATATATATATATATATATATATATATATATATATATAATGTGTGTGTGTGTGTGTGTGTGTGTGTGTTCACATATCCATTAATGAAAGAAAACATAAATTAGATAATTACATACAAATTAGGGAAAACTTATATGTGTTTGAGACAACATAACCAATTTTGTAACATCAAAAAGACCACCAAAATGCAAATTCATAAAATCCCTACTAACACGAACATTGTAACTATCACTTCGATTGTGGAAATACTACACAAGCGCATATACCATCATTTGAAGATAACAATGATAACGTCAGGTACTAAACACATCAGAATAGAGTTTCAATAATCGCGTGATATTAAAATTACCAAAACTCTAGTTTTGAGAAAACATTGCAATCTCAACAAAATCTCAGTATAATCACAAAAAACAACAGCAAGTTAAACTTACGGCTTCTTTTAGAGATAATGTCTTAACCAACTTTTGTTGACATCTGTATATAATACTAATATGTTGAAACAATCATTATAATATAATACAAAAATAAACATCATCCGGTTCATTCAAACCCATACAGGTCAGATGACCCGCATCATTATACGGGATACTCATAACTCTATAATCTATGAGCTGCATCATGTGTTTGTTCAATATATTTGAATCTGGGTCATACCACTCGCATAACTAAAAGCTATCCGGATCATGTGACCGTGTATGTCAACAAACAGATCTATCCATATCACATAAATTACATTACGATTAATTAAACATACTCCAAAATACAAATTTTATTCAATGTAAAACTCCACTTGTAATCACAACCTAAAATAACACCAGTTCTTACAAGATACTCGAAACCGTACATTTTGCTTGCACCAACCCCATTCATTCTTACGCCAATCGAGTTGTTGAACCATATTTACGAACATACATTCAAACTTGCATAAGGTAATTTAGAAAACAAATACTTAAACAAACTTACACCAGGTATGTATACTAACTAATAAAATAATCAAACTTGCGTAAGGTATGTTCAAAACAAATGAAATTAACAAACAAAAAATATAAAAAAAAAACTTGCAGAGAAAAAGGAGATTGTGTAGGGCTAAAATGAAACCTATTCAAGTACCTTTCCAGATTAAACATCAACTTGTCACTATTATTCCTGAATCCTTCTTCCTATTTCACCATTAGACAGAATAATGAACAAATGGATCTAAACACACTATTTGTATTAACTTATGCAAATGAAATAGCTTATCACATGTTCTAAAGCCTTAGGGATTGCACTAATCCTATCCAATGACATGTGTTTTTGGCCTTTCTCACACGAAAATGCTTAATTAAAAACATCATAAGATCATATCTTAAAATTTCTCATATTTGCCAACAAAAGTGTTTAGTAGTTTTAAGTGGTTTCCCTGGTTTATTAAAATATGGCAGCCAACACCAGATATTTCTTTTAAAAATTCGAAAATAACAATGATTCATTAAAATTAGAACATATCTACATAAAACCCAAATCAGATCCAGAGCTTCTTCACACGATTTTCTCTCCCGTAAGCCATCCTGATAATATGCTTTTTCTGTTATTATCAAAAAAATTATAATACAATTTTGAAACTTGAAAAAGTAGCAGATTAAAATCATCTCACCTCACAATTATGCAGGTATGTTGATGATGAGCTTGTAACCCTTTGTTGCAACCATGAAGGCTAGCCCAATCCCAATGTTGCCAATGTCAGAGGAAGTTTATTTTGAGATACTAATCAGAAACTTTGCTAACCGAAGGCACTTGAATTAGTTTTTTTTTTTCACAGCAAAGAAACATCAAATATAAAAATGCCAAGCCATCCAGCGAAAAGCTGGAAAACAAACAGAAGGCAAAGTGTCTAAAACATAACAACAGACAAAACAAAAAACAACACAAGACCATTAAAGGGCTCACAGCATCACACAACTCAAAGGGACCTGAGACCCAAATAGACCAAACAAAATCTTTATGTTTGGACATGTGACTAATACACCCAAATAAGGTCACCATGATATCCTCCACAACTTTATCCGAGGAACATTTCAACCATCTAAACCTGTCATTTCTCGCCTTCCATACGCTCCACAAGGACGTATAAATGACCCCATCAAAATCTTTGTTTTAGTCATTGACTCCATGTAGATTACCTCCGAAATCAGTTATTCCATAGACGGCATACTCGTTAGTCCCAACCCGACCCAGAAAGAAACTTTTATCTACACCGCTTTAGCTCGGGAAAACCTCTTTTAAGGGGAACCTACATATCCACGCATCTTTCCAGAACATAGTTAAGTTTCCTGCCCCAACAGTCCTCTTTACCAGATCATTGGAACAATACCCAACTCTAGCATACCTGAATGAATTTTCAAAATATTTAACAAAATATTTAACCACAGCCCTGAGTACATCTTAAGAGCTAACTTTCCATATTCATGGTTTCCCACATTATGTACAACACTTATTCCACAAGGTGTCACCATCCACTCTCCATCTATATAACCATTTCCAAAGAAACGCCAGGTTCATGAGCCTAAGAAATCCAACTCCTAATCTTTTGGGCATCACCACCTTACTCCTCGCCACCCAATTCATCAAGCTAAATAATATTACAAGTAACCCCGAACGCAGCAAAGCAACATGCACTTTGCTGGAAGCCTACTCTAGCCTGACTTAACTCCGCACCATTTACAACATTTAACTTCAAGGGTTTTGTCATATCTTAATTCTTACATGCATCCGGCAATAAGCTGGCATTGGAGCTCTTTCCCAGCTCGACATGCTCTCTACTTGAAACAATGACAGGATGCACTGGGCTAGAGATAAACATGGAATGAACATCATAATCCTTTAATGTCACCTTAACAGTTATTGATGTCTTGATCGTCGAGGTAACGTCCTTCAAAAAATATTATTTTAAATATCTAATATATTTTACCATTTAAAATATGATATAACCATTTTTTTGGCAGTTTATCACAAGTCAAAAGGCTTTCAACTTACCTCGGCTAATTTGATAATTTTTTTGATGGTAATTATCTCTCTGTTCTTCCACAACTTCATTCGGTTCCCATCCATCAAATATTATGTGTGCAAACTTGAACCTTCTCATCAATTCCTCAATTCCTGAGTCATACTTTGAACTTCCTCATCAACTATTATGTGTGCAAACAATGTTGAGAATGTTATGACAAAAAAAATTGGTATGTTTTTTGCCATCAAAAAGCTTTCTAATACAAATTTAACCCAAACAGAAACTTTGCTAACCAAAGGCACTTAAATTAGTTTTTTTTTTCACAGCAAAGATGCAACACAACCCCAATAGTGTAGTTGTACAGGAAAAAAAAAGTTAAATAGAGGGAACAAAATAGACATGTAGCAAGCTTACCCATTTGACCCGTTAACTGACCAAACCCATTTAGCCACATATATATCTAGCCATATCAACACATACCATTAATAACATGGTATTAATAAAATAAAATATGTGGCTTAATGTATATAAGCAAATAAGAATTTACCAAAAGGTCTCTTTTGTCCGTCTTCTGCAACGACCCTACAATATGCAATTTATTAAAGTTCATGACAAAAGAACAAATAAATTTTTCAAAAAGTATACCATTTAGAATATTTTCCGACTACAACCATTTAGACTCAAACAACGAAAAATTTGTTGTAGCTCGTCACTTCAACGGTCTTGTGAATTCTTGAATATATATATATATATATATATATACACACACACACATACTTGTTTGACCTTAGAGTAATATGACAGAAGCAATTATTAGGTAACTCAATATGCATCCTAAATGATTCAACAAAAAAGTATTTTATTAAAGGAAAAGTCACATTGTGTGCTTTTGTTGGATGGTTGATGTCGTTACAAAAACTAATGGAAAGTATTAGAAATTATACAAATATGAGACGTTTAATAAGACGAATGAGCTCAATAAAATTGACCCAGTTGACCCGTTTAAGAAAACTGCCCCGGTGGACCTCTTTAGTAGAGGTAACCCATTTGGCCCGTCTAAGAGGAAAATGATTGTTTTATTTGGTACCTCACAAAAACACATGGAATTTTTTAGCATAAGACTAAAATCATAACTATCAGAACTTAGTAAGTTCTCTTAAGACTGACCAGTTTTTCCGTCCCTATGTGTACAATGTAAACTTGTAATCTTGCAATCTTGCAAAGCTTATTCTGGCTTGAAAGCTTGTCCAGCTCAGCTGCTAAAATAGTCCCCGGAATGCAGTTGCATTGCTGCCTAAAATTGGACATGAACAACGCAACATTTTTAGTTGAGTTTAAGGATAAATAAGATTAAATTTGTCGTTGTATTGCAGGTACATTATATATTGCAGGTACATTATAGGCTGAAAACATTTCCGAATAAGATGCTTTAATAGTAGCAAAACGCTCCCAAAACACAACTACATTGATGCCTATTGCTGGACCTGAAAACGCAGCTTTGTAGTTATGTTTAGACATAAAAAAAAGGATTAAATTGTCATTATTTTGCAGATACATTGCTAAAAAACAGTCCAAATCAGCTGCTATAGTAGTAGCAAATACTCCAAAATGAAGCTACATTGCTGCCTAAAGTTGGACCTGAAAACACAGCTTTGTAATTTAGTTTAAACATCAACTCAGATTAAATCCGTAATTGTTCCCATCCCCATTCTACTTTGATTTACATGTTAACAAACATTGAGCCAGATATGTGAAACAAAGAAACATGTTTACTGATAAAAACAACTTAAACCCATTCCTCCATCCTTATGATAGCCAAAATACAATTTAAAAATCATCCATCAGGTGCACAGAAGTTCTCATAGTTTTTCTTTTCAAAAACTTGTTAGAAAATTTTGGTATAAGATTAATATGACGAAATACATGATGCATCTATTTAAAAAAGGTATTGTAAATGTGTAGCTATAAATAAAACTAACCTTTTGATCCCCGTTTAGGAATGTGCGATAGTTCGTGCTGTTTAAGAGAAGGGATCTGCCTGACCTTTTTAATAAAACAGTAGAACTATGCAGCCTACAACACACAATTTTTAGTGTTTTAGTGTAAGATTAAAATGATGAAATATCTCAAAAGCGATGGTGATATAGTGACATCAAAGAAAAGCTACAATATATCGACATCAAACAAAAGCTACAATCTGATAACTATGAAAATTAGAACCAAGAAAGAATCAAAGTCAATACAATAATACACATAGGAAAAGAAGAGTGACCAAGAGCCCTTTCAATATTTAGTTTGTCCAACTTTAGAGTAACAAAAGCAACTCTCATTTATCAAAACAAACCAGCTTAACAAAACATAAACATTATAATGTAAGTTACTGGTGAAACAACTATATAACTTAACAAAGCAGATAATCGAAATAATAATTTTAGTTTATGAGTTACAAATAGTAAAAGAGGAATTGAGCTGCAAATAGTAAATCTTTGCAAAGTTAGAATAGTACTTCTAATTAATTAGATACACAAGGCAACATATACATTTTCAGTTCAAATACCTATTGATATGAAGTTGAAAAAAATATACATAACTGAAAATTGTATTAAAAATGAATCATAATCATAAGAATTTATATGTTTAGCCAAACCTAACAGATATTTGACCCAATAAACATCATTAGACAAAAAGAGAGGCTAGTGATTGAATTTTAGGGCAACTAACTTATTTTCTAATTTCGTCGGTATTCAGCAATGGTATCAAATGACAAAAAAAAAACATCACATTTGTAGTATAATACATCCAAATCAAGCAGTCAAAAATAAAAGAGACATTGCTTACACTAAAATTGTGCAAAAAAGGTCGATGTGCAGTTCTTTCTTTTACAGTTTGCACAAACATCGATCAACATAGCCATCTTCATCACCAATAGCCTCTCATCTCCCTCCGATGGTGCAGTTCGGCGAAACCCTAGCGACATAAAACAGATAATAATCAAAGAAAAGTGTAATAAAATATGAATTTGGTCCACACACCTTCAGGGTTTGAGTGAAAGTGGAGATCGGTGGATCATTGCATTATTATTTGATTCTTCTCCTTGAAGCTCTTGATATCTATAAAAACAAACAGAGAAACACAATTGTCATCGATTTCAATCCATAACTAAAAAAGATACTTGATTTTATACTTACATTGACGATTCAACACATGAACAAATGAAATCAGGTTGTAGGAAAACAGAATAGATCAAATCATCCGATTGTTACCTACGTGATGTAACTTCTTCCTTGAAATCAGAAGGGGAGAGTTATAATAGAGAGAGAGAGAGAGAGAGAGAGAGAGAGAGAGAAAGAGAGAGACGTAGCAGAAGAGGCGATGAACAGAAAACTCATGGGATCAGAATTGAGACATAGCGGCGCTTTTGGGGAAACAAAAAAGAATAATGGGATTTTATATTGGTAGGTATAGGATGTTAGATGGGTCAGGTTAGGAGCTCCATATTTTAATTGGAGCATAGGTGGACACCTTAGGAAGAGGTCATTCAACCCTAGTGACCTCAATTATTATATAGATAGATTTATCTTGGTTCGTTTTTATACATATATAGGGTTGGTTCAATAGACGCATTATAGACTTGTGAATACAAGTAGGCATTGGTGAAACACTAGTACACTATTGGTGAAATGGTCATAACTTACAGTTGAATCGATGTATTCCCAATGAATAAAACAACCACAATCATTTATCTTAATTGGTCTATGGTTGGAAACTTGAAATTATGTAATGATTGTACGAAAAAAAAATGTAATGACTTAAAAAAATGAATTTTGTGGATTTAGTGGTCAAATGGAGAAATCAAATATTAGAATACCGATATGATTTAGTCACGGATGTCTTATGAGATGTTTTGCGAAAGGCTGAGATCTTAGCCAAGAAAGAAGCCTTAGTTAACTTTTTGACAGACCCGTTAGACGGACGGTCTACCTTACGGCCAGCAGATGTACTTGTGTTCGGATGGGCGCAAGGAAAGCATGTGTGTGTCGACCTCACTGGAGTGTCACTTTTGGTGGGATTTCGGGATTCCAGGTTTGTGGCAGGACAAGCGGTCTTGCAAACGGAATATAAGAAAGTTGCTAAACATGAAACTGCCCGCCTGGAGAACCAGCATGTCTTCGTGCTTTTTGCATTTGATACATTTGGGACCCTTGCCTCCGAAGCGATCCGGTTTGTAGATTAGATGCAAAAAATCAGGTGCAAAAGGTGGTGCATAGTAATTGCTTGTTAGCCAAAGGACAAAGCTTCATCTTTAATAGAGTAGGTTTTGCTATTTAAAAGAGGGTAGTGACACAATTTATTACCCATTTACCAGTCATCCACTTGTAATTTACTATGGTGTTTATTAATTAGAATATGGGAACCCTCAAAATCATTAACCAAATCTCCTAAATGTCTCATAATCTCTCTTCTTCTATTTCAGGATTGTTACTTTTAATTTGTACAGAGTTTAATTAAAAAAGCCACCGATCACGAATGATTCTTACCTCACTTTGTGGATGATACATTTGTTAATTAACGCCGGTTTATATTAAAGTTTATGTAAAAGGACTAATATGCCCCTTTATTAAAACAAAAAAAGCAAAAGGAAAATAAAATAAACACTTAAGAGTTGTTCACGAAGCAAAATTTTTGGCTTTTTATTATCTACCTTATTAAGAAGGAGAGATGACTACATTAGTAATTTCCTATGTTTTTTTAGATGGCATATGAAAAGTTTAGTGCTTCACACCCAAAATGTCATGAAATTTTTCCCAATAATACCCTTATGCAAAATCCTCTTGTACATCCCCTCTCCTACTTATTATTTATTACATGGAGCAACTTTGGTGAATTCATGTGTGTATGTCATGTATGAAACAAAACGTAAAGTTTTGATTTACGAGCTATTTGGCAAAGTTGTTTGTATCATTTAATAGTATATATCGTTAAGTGGTAGGCGTGACCAAAGTTTTACGTGTGAGGTAGTGTAGTCTTGAGAATAAATGTATTATGGAACTAACTTTACGAGTTGTTGAATGGATTATTACTAGAATCCACCTAAAATCAATGTATTTCAATAATCCGTGCGAATGTTATTATACTTTAGTTGAGATAAGAATAATTATCTTATGTTGTTACAAGTATTCGTTATTTAATATATCATTTAAATAAAAAGTTTTCGATGAATTTTACGTCTTAATGAATTGATACAATTTGATGTAGTTTTTAGACCCGCCGCAACGCGCGGGTTACCAACTATCCTATCAGGGAGGGAGGAACGCAACCCATAATTTCACTTAACAATTCTGATTTTCATAAATCCTGAAATGTCACATCATTTTATTGATTTACTATACTTTTTTTTAAACGACCAACTAAAGTGTTGCCGGGTACTTCGTACGCGGCCCCCATTGGCTAAAGGTAGCTCACAAGACGTATCTTGTAGAGGTCCAATCCGCACGCACGGAGCCCTCTAGCCCACCCGTCTCCAGTTCCAGGGAAAACCCGACCAGTATACCCGCCCGAAGGCACGACGGCAGCGAACCGGTAAAACCTGGAGGGATCAGGAGTCGAACCCATGACCACAAAGATCAAGTGTCTCTCCGTCACTTCCCGTACCACTCCACCACAAGAGTGGGTGGTTATTGATTTACTATACTAAAACACAATTTTGAAGATAATACTACTTTAAATGGTTTCTTTCCTTTTTGCTTATTTAATTAAATAAAATAGACATTAAAATTATAATCACTACATAACTAAATATAATTACTACATAACTAAAACATAAACTAATACATAGCTAAAATTAAAATTAGTGTAAACCTGTAAACGAACCGAACGAACACATGCGTGTTCATGTTTGTTCATTTAACTTTAGCCGAACACGAACACATAATCGAACACATTTTTGTCTTCATGTTCGTTCATTAAGAAATTTGTCGTGTTCATTTATGTTCGTTCATTTAAAACTTAAACGAACTGTTCATGAATATAAACGAACACAAATGATCAATATAAATGAACACAAATGAATATAAAAGAACACAAACAAAAACAAGTTAATAATAATTCATCACAATTCAACCAAGTCTAATACATCACCATGCAACCAAATGACAGGGATGAGAAATACGGCGACGCTATGGTCTGTGGAGACGGGGATGAGGGAGACTGCGGCGCTGTTGAGGCTTGAGGCTAGAGAGTGGAGACGGGGCTATGGAGGCTGGAGGCGGGGTTGTGGAGGTGGTTGACCGGAAGTAAAAGAAGGTAGTGTTGTGGAGTGTGGAGAAGAAGGGAGGTGCGTATGTGAAGTGTGAATAGCGTCTGATAAGTGATATGGTTAGAATGTTAGGGTTAAGTTTTTAGAACATATGAATTAAGATACCTAACAAAAGGAAATAAATAATAAAAATAAAGTTAAGTTTAATTAAACAAACAAAAATAAACGAACGAACATAAATGAACGTTCATGAACATAAATGAACGAACAAATCTTGTGCTCATGTTTTTTCGTTTAATTAAACGAACAAAAAATTGTGTTCGTGTTCGTTCAATTATTTAAGTAAACGAACATAAGCGAACTTCCCGCCGAACAGTTCACGAACGTTCGGTTCGTTTACAGGCCTAAATTAGTGCATACCTAAATTTAAATTAAGACTTAAGTAATTAAAAATATAAACACACGATTATATAAATTAATAACCAAAGGGGGAATCGAGCGACGAGTAGTCATGATGACTATCACGCCTGTCCAGCCTCCCGTATTAGAGGTGAACAAATTGTTTTTTTGTTGTGGAAGTGGTTCCGGTTCCGAACTGGCCCGCTACAGTGCCGGTTCCGTTCGGATCCGGTTTCAGTTTCAGTTCGGTTCTGTCGGTTTCAAAGACTGGTTTTGGTTTCGGAATTGGTTCTTGCACACACAATTAAAAAAGTATACAAGCCTATGAGAAAAAAAAACATAAAATTATGACTTTTATTATTTTTTAGGATTTCGAAACAAGAAATATGGAAAATGAAACGAAAAAAAAAAGACAATTTCAAATATTACAATGATATTATTTTTTATTAATCTTCGTCCGAACTACTCATGCGTTGTATCGCTGCATCGTATGCGAGTTCTTCCTCCGATTGGGGTTCACTTAGTCCCTCTTCCACCTCTTCATTATGTATTCGTTCTTCAATTTTCGTTTGGTCTTCAAGTGATGTCAAATGTTGTACTCGATCCACCGCGTCTAAGTGATCTTTTAAACATATGCACATCTCCAATGACGTAGGAGTTAGTTTTGTTCTTCGTATCTATAACATCCTGCCACTAACAGAAAAAACCGATTACGAAGCTACTGTAGAAGCTTGGACACTTAGTAGATCACGAGCTATAGCGGAAAGGATAGGAAATTCGAATTGCTTTCCTTTCCATTCCACCAAGCCAATATATCAAAATTTTCAAATTCGCTTGCCGATATTGTCACGATAAAATTAGAGCCTTTATGCCTCCCAAACTCGCTATCTGGAGCTTCAGCCCTTTGTCTTTTAGCCGTTTGGTTTTCCATAATATTAAACAAATTAATTTTAAGGTTACCTCGACTCGAGCTACCCCGACTTCCTTCCCCTTCCATTGATCCCATGTTCGTTTGTGTAAATAAGTTGGGACCATATTTTTCTAAACATGTATCATACAATGCTTGAAAATCATTATCGAAAGTTTTTCTCATGTTGTTTGCCCAATTTGATCTTGTTTCAGAAAAACGTAAAGCCAAACTTATTTCATCGATTATAGTATGAACCCCCGTAATATTTAAGCACGGGTTTAAAGCTAAGGCGCACATAAAAACGTGTGGTATTTCTTCAAAATATTTTAGGAATTTTCAATCATTGGGGGTATCATTTGCTCAAACAATTCATTTTTTTCTTCAAAGTCATATATTGTTTGACACATTAAATATAATTCTTGCATCGCTTCCGAACTAGTTGGATAATAAACCCCCGATAATTTTGTAGTTGCGTTTTTTAAAAACCTCAAGAAATTCCGTAAGTTGTTTTATACAAACCTAGCCCTCATCGGGAAACGGTGTAACTCGATTACACGTAACAAGCCTATTATGAAACCATTGTAAAGTTTCTTTTTTTTTTCAAAGCGCTTTCAAACATTGTATATGTCGAATTCCACCTAGTCGGTACGTCCCAATCCGCACCTAAGAAGGGATGGTTCGTATCCATACAATGCATTTTATATTTTCTTTGCCGTTGTTTACCTAATTTAAAAATGTCATGTAACATTATTCTTAAAGCTTGTTTGAATGTTTCAACAAGGGGAACTCCAAGCCCATCTTGCACAACTAAGTTAATAATGTGTGCAACACACTGTATATGGAAAAAAATCCCGTCGCAAATCGGGTTATATTTTAATTTTAATTTTTCCACGGCGACATTATTGTTTGAAGCGTTGTCGAACGACGTTGAAAATATTTTGTTTTCTAACTTGAAAGTTTGTATTACATGGTCTAAAACAAATAAATATGTTTTTGCCGGTGTGTGGACACTCGAAACATTCAAACACAACCGTACGTTTCATCATTTGCCACATCACGGGATCTATCCAATGAGTGGTAACGCAAAGGTATGATTCCGGTATAAACCATGAGGATCCAACCAAACATCGGTTGTTAAGCTCACACCGGTTTGTAAGTTTGCAAAAAATACAATTAAGTCTTTCCTTGCTTGTTTCCATGATTTCATACAGTGACGTTTTAAAGTAGTACGACTTACGTGCTTGTAACGAGGTTGGAGCGTGTCACGAATCAAGCTTGTCAATGCGGGATTGTCAAAGTGGTTGAATGGCAAACCTTGTTGAATCACAAACTTTGATATTCGGTCTTGAACCTTGTTAAAGTCATAAAGAAAAATCCCACCTTGAGTATCAAGTTGCGTTAGACCACTTACCTCGACCGGATTATCTTTAACTAGCTTGCAATACTTGGTTTTATGTTTTCTCAAAGTGGAGTTTGTGTTTGGTTGGAGAGTAGTACCACACTTTCTACAACGTGCCTTTTTTTTGCCATTCTACATAAGACACAAGTCGAAATAACCATTTTCGCCAAAAAGCTCGGCGTTTCATGTCGTCTCGAGAATTTGAACAACGGTAGGCTCGTTTGTGGAACCGGTTTCGGATGGGTTTGAAGATGAAGCCATGGAATGATGTAGTAAAAGCAAAGCGAACACAAAGACGGGTGTATACGATAATGGATTTTCGTTTTCAGTTTTTTTTTTTTTTTTTTTTTTTTTTTGAGTGTTGAGACAAACCTAAAACATCTAAACCTACTTATACTAAACAAGGGTGGCAAAATGGTGATTTTGGATGAAAAAAGGCTAGTTAACGGCTAGATTGGTGCCCAACGGTAAAAAACCGAATTTGGCTTGTTCTAACTGTAGGAATCAGTTTGGAACCGGTTCTTGGGATCGGGCCTAGTTCTGGAACCGGTTCGGGACCGTTTTTAGGCTAAATGAAGGGACCGGTGCTGGAACTTATGGTTCCTAAGAGGAACTACCGGAATCGGTTCGGACTGGTTCCACCGGTTCTGGTTCTAGAACCGGGTTTTTGGTTCACATCTATCCCGTATCGATATTCAGAGATTTCAGATGACAGACAAACCATTTCTTCATACGAATACATTACGTATTCGGCCCCGGGATGGGTTTCGTAACCTTCAACCCAGCATGGAATATTTGTGACTATAGAAGTGTTTTGCACTGTATGGGTGTTACACATTGACACCGTAACAGTGTCTCCAACCCATATTGCACCTAGTTGTAGTAGAGTCATTGTATAATCATAAACATATATCAACTCTTCCACAGTTGAATCTTCAGGATGTTGTGCCTGTTAAATTTCAAAGTTGGAGGGTTTGAAGTTGGAGTGTTTGTAGTCATTGGGTTTATAGTTAGTTGGTTGTTTGTAGTTGGTGGGTTGTTTGTAGGTGGACGGTCTACATGGCGACGGGATGATCGTCGACGGTATGTAAGCGGAAACAAATCACCATCACCTATTTATGATAAAAATGTGGAGCAATTTAATAAAATGGTAAAAAAATGGTTTAGATTTGATGTTGTGGTTTGAATAAAGATGGTAAATGGTTTATATAGAGAGTTAAATTGGTAAAAAAAAATTATTTGGGAAGTAACTAGGGATCAGATTTCTTTTCCCGAATACCAATACCGTACCGGTACTACCCTGCCACCGGTACCTGCCCCTACTACCCTGCCACCGGCGATGGTGTTACCATAAGGTAGTGAAATATCCGTGCCATTTTTGGGTAACTCCCCATCCATGTATTTTTTAAAAGCGAATAACCTTTAAATACTTCATTATTTTTTCAAAGCTAATCACAAATTCGAACGTTATATTATATTTTCTTTAATTTTAGAGTATTCTGCATCATTGTACCATGACTTTGTACTTCGCACATTGTTTACTAGGTTAGAGCCCCGCGTGTACACGCGGTACATATCAATATCAAATGAAAAAAAATTCTATAAAGATTGTAGTATGCAAAATTTATTTATTGAAAGTTATGTAATACAATTCGTATGAATTTTGATTGATTGTATATTATCATAAAAAAGTTTAATGTTACCTAATAACATATATATGAATCAACAAATGTTTGATTTGACGTGATTTAAAAACAAATAATGAAATGAATAAACTTATATTTATTGTAACGACATGCAAATGAAGATTAAATTCAAAGTAAATAATTGTAGTTTAACAAATCATACAACCCAAAAATTATAAAAAAAAAATAAACAATTTATGCAAAATATGATCGCATACTTATTCACAAACTTCAAAATTTTTTTTTATAGACAACATTTGCTATTTATTATTAACGCTATCATCTTTACCCAATATTAGTATCTTCAGGCCATCTCTACTTCTGTCACTTGGCAGCGACATAAAACTGCCCATGTGTAAAAACAGGATATTTCAAATACAGACCTACCCTAAATAGGGTTTGTCCTTGACTCTTATTTATTGTTATTGCGAAACATAAAGTAAGAGGGAATTGTCTTCTGTTAAATCTGAAAGGAATCTTCTTATCAGATGGGGACAGCCTAATTCTTTGGATAAAAGTTCGCATTCCAATGTTACTCCCTGAATTATTTTAGCTTCTATAACACGGGTTGACATGGCAAGACGATTTGAAACTTGTGGCTTTGAAAAGAATTTATGTCCACTTATAGGATCCCTAGACCATTTGAATAACAAAGCAGTGAAATTTGTCAAAAAAAAACAACTCTGGTGAGGAAAAGAAAGACATTTGGCATTATACCTGTATTATCATCAAGAATTTAAGGTAAATATATCCAGAAGACCCTAAACTGTTTTGACGGTTTGACTCATAACCAATGACCTAAAAATCAAGCTAAAACCACGGTTGAAATCAATACTAAATGAGATTAAAAATGTTATTAAGTAACCTCAAAATTGTAATCAATAACTCAAATCAATTAAATTGGGTCAATAATATTAAAAATAATAGAAAAATTAAATTGGGTCAGTAATATTAAAAATAAATTTGTAAAAATAGTAATATAAATAAATGAGATTAAAAATGTTAATAAGTAACCTCAAAATTGTAATCAATAATTCAAAACAATTACATTAAAAACATCCGCATTTGAAATTAACTTACCAATTATCGACAAATTATTATTGACATCTTAAAATTATCATATTACTATTGAAATGATTTTGATGATTATGTTTTAATGAGAACTGATTATAGAAAAGTCATAATATAAAAAATTAAATTCGGTCAATAATATTAAACATAAATTCATAAAATTAGTAATATATAAATGAGATTAATTTTTTTACTAAATAACATTAAATTCTTGAAATTATTATTAATGTCAATAAATAACATTAAAACTCTTAATAAATAACATTAAAAATGAATAAATCTTTTTAATTGCAATCAAGACCAATCAGAATTCGTAAAAATAGTAATATAAATAAATGAGTTTAAAAATCTTAATAAATAACTTTAAAATTGTATCAATAATTCAAATCAATTACATAAAAACATCCGCGTTTCAAATTGACTTACCAATTATCGATAAATTATTATAGACATCTTTAAATTAGCATATTACTATTGAAATGATTTTGATGATTATCTTTTTAATAAGCATTGATTAAACAAAAGTCATAATATAAAAAATTAAATTCGGTCAATAATTTTAAACATAAATTCGTAAAATTAGAGATATACATAAATGAGATTAAATTTTGTTTACTAAATAACATTAAATTCGGTCAACTATTATTAATGTCAATAAATAACATTAAAACTCTTAATAAATAACATTAAAAATGAATAAACATTATTAATTGCAATGAGACCAATCAGAATTCATAAAAATAGTAATATAAATAAATGAGATTAAAAATCTTAATAAATAACCTTAAAATCGTAATCAGTAATTCAAATCAATTACATTAAAACATTCGCGTTTCAAATTGAATAAATCTTATTAATTGCAATGAACACCAATCATGATGATGATTATCGTTTCAAGACAATTGATTAAAGGAAAGTCATAATATAAAAATGAAAGTCGGTCAACAATTTTGAAATGAAATTCGTAAAAATAGTAATATTCATTAAAAATAGTAATAAAAAATGAAAGTCGGTCAACATTTAATTTCGTTGTTAGAAATGGTATGACGATTAAATGATTTTATTATTCCTTAAGGTTTATTTAATAGAAAGTCCAATATGAATTTAAAAATTCTTATTAATGTTAATAAATAACATTAAAACTCTTAATAAATAACATTAAAAATGCTACAATATCAATGAAACTTATTAATTGCAATAAAGACTAATCAGAATTTAAATATTATTATTAATGTCAATAAATAACCTTAAAACTCTTCATAAATAACATCAAAATCGTAATTTGAATTTCAAAATCAATGACATCTTGTGGTGCAACCTTAGTAACAAACATCCTGTGCTGGCTTGAACACCATTTGAAGACACAATATTTGCCAATGGAAATATCATCTGATTGAAGCAAATCATGCCATCCAATCACAGTAAACCTTCACAAAAGCATTATGTATAGAAAATTTAGAATGTGTACACAATTATAAAATAAGAATATTGTAAACATAAATGTTTAATATTTATGACAAATGAGATTTTTATTGTTATAAGTTATCCCTCTTACTATAACGCCATATTATGTTTTTATGAAACGTAAATTATAAAAAATCCAACTACACATTAGATGTTAATATACAGATGTTTTTATGGTATAACCACAAATGTTGTGTAATAATTGAATTTTATGTTTATTGAAGCTAAATTAATAAATTATATTTTATGTTTATGGAAATTTTAATGCATATCAACATAAACGTCAACTTAAACATAAATATAAATATAAATATAAATAATATTATAATACAAAGACATTCAAACATTAAATTTATTAATTACCAAACTACATTTAAAGATAATATACAGTATGACAGACTAAAATGTTATAATCGTTTTTTTATTTTTTTGAAACTTTCTTAAATATTTTTCAAATGAAAAATATAAAAATTTTAACGAATTGCAAAGTTTGAAAATACTATATGAATTTAATTTTGATTGAAATTTGTTAAACAATTTCTTAATATATACATAATATTTAAATTGTTAATAAATAAATTTAATTTTTGTCAACAATTACCAAAAATATATACAATTTTTAGGAAACTTTATATAGCTTTTAATTATATTTTTAGTTTCCTAACTATTATATAGATAGTTAATCATTTCCAAATTATTACTAACATTTCGAAATATTGTGTAGATGATTTGTAGGAGATAAATATGGCAAAACCTTCGAAATTCATATGGTTGTTTTCTTTTATTCATTTAAATCGTGATTTCTGAATTATTTTGATATTTAAATGATATTCATTTAAATCATGATTTTCAAATTATTTTTAATGAAAGACGCAAAAATAGTAATAACAATAAATAATGTTAAAAATATTAATAAATAACATCAAATCAAAATCATAATAAATAAGATTAAAAATCTTAATAAAGTACCATTCTTATTGTTAATCGATTCTATATTTTGAGAAACATATTTATTAATAATAAATATTAAAATTAGGAAGCTAAAAATTAGCATACGAAATTGAGATCATGAAGATTTTAACCGTGTAAATTGATTCTTATTTCTTAAAATTAGCACACTTAAAATTATAACAAATGATTAAAGGAAAGTCATAATATAAAAATAAAAGTCGGTCAACAATATTAAACCGAAATTCGTAAAAACAGTAATATCAATAAATGAGATTAAAAATCTTAATAAATAACATCAAAATGATAATCAATAATTCAAATCAATTACATTAGCACACGAATTTGAAACCATGATTAAAGACGTAATATTATTATTATCATTGAAAATTATTTTGAATATAGTATATATTTTAGGAAACTCTTCAATAGGTTTAAATTATATTAATTATTAAATTACATATCGTATTTATCTTATTAAATTGGTGACAAAATTTCCATTACAAAGTTTATCATTTACTAATCAATAGGTAATTGAATGATTGATTTCTTTATCATTTATTAACAATTGAATGATAGTACATGCTAATTAATACATTAATATCTTCAAATTACAATTAAGCTCAATTATTGGATGATTGAATTACTAAACATTTCGACACTTTTTACACTAATTTAAAGGTTTTGTTGGTTCGTTATTAAGGATATCCCATCCCAAGTAAAAACCGGTAGAGATTAAAAGGCCCAGTTATTCCATACTTCTTGTCTTACAAAAAACACGTCCAATAATAGACCCAATCCATACATGAAGCTGTTGTACAGCCCATGTAAACCCTTGGCCTAAAGAAGCATTCATAAGCCACTTCCAAATCATATTAAGCGGCCCAATTTAAAACCCGATCCATCCATGCCATTCCAACTGACAGAGGCCGGCCCAATATTATCCACGCCATTTAAATTTTAAAAATGAAGCCCAATAAATTAAATAGCACCCATAATTGTCGGCCATTCTTAAAAGATTTTAAAATATTCAAATTTTATATCAATCTCCTTCCCAAGATATATCCTCCAAACAAGGAAAGTATGTTAATGCATATCAAACCATATCGGATCCATACCATATCCGCAAACAGAGATCCAAATTTCATCCAAACCATTATGGATCAAACATCAAACTATCACAATCCGAATCAAACCATAAGCCTTAATCGGATCAAACTATCAAGAACAAACATCATTCTTTGAAGACCCAACATGTAACAAAACCACAAGACATAAACACACCTGTTAATGACGGTTCAAAGAATCATGATTCACAGATCGATCTTCCAATAGCATGGACACCATCTGATAATACCCACATGAAAAATGTCAAGAAATGCATCAAAGTTCACAATCGATCATTACCTTGCTAAATTTGTATAATTATATACGATTCCAGATTTTGAATCGGTTTAACCGATTCAACAATATTCATACAATTCTTGTTTATCTTCTGCCAGAAACAAAATATTATGAAAACATCCAGATTTTGACACAACAAAAATAACGTTAAGAATAAAAATAAATAAACGTTAGAACAGTAGGATCGATCATTACCTTGATAAAATTGAATGATTAAATCCGATTGAAGATGTTGAATCGGTTTTGGAGAATCAAAAGATTATGCAAAATGAAGGAGGAGGATAGAAAACTTTCTTAGGAAGAATTGGAGAGTTATGTTTTGAAGAATGAAAAAAAAAAGGTTTATATAGTGTAAATTCGGAGCTCCATTTGTTAGTTGGATCCTCTGCACACTCTCTAAGGGCTTCATTCGACCCGAGATGACCTCAATTATTATATAGATAGATTTTCCGTTACACTCAATTATTACTCCCTCCGTCCTAATTTAAATGTCATACTTTCCTTTTTTGTTTGTCACAAATTAAATGTCCCTTTTCAAAAATAGAAATGTAATTTCCAATTTTGCCCATAAAAGACAAAACACAATCACCACTTTTAAGGATATTATTGTCATTTTACCACATACAAACAAAATATTTTTTAAAATGTGTGTTTTTTGAACTATGACATTTAAATTGAGACGGAAGGAGTATCAAACAAACATAAAGGCAAAGAATTGCATTTTGTTAAGTACAAATACAAATAATAATCTTGTATGTATATTCAGGTTCGGTCAAAACTAAATCAGACAAAACCTTTGTTGATGTTCGTTTGAGTTTGCTTTAAATTAGTTATTTATATAATATAGCTTAGATGTAATGTATATAATAAGACTAGATTATACCCCGGGAACGTCCCGGGGTTGAAAAATCTAATATGACATATTAATTTTACATATGAAATAGAATGATGCGCTTTACAGTTACATGCATGAAAGCTTCGGGTAGCAGCTAACCTAAAACAATTAAAAATATATCTCCAATGTTAACGCCTAACCTTAAACAATGCATAACTCTAATATTAATATCTAACCTAAAACAATGTATAACTCCAATGCTAACGCATGTTGAAAATAGAATTCATATTTACTGATTTGAACATAATTAGTGTCGTGCCTATACATGATTAATGATTTACCTGAATACTTTGTGTTTTTTTTCCTGTTTTAATAAAACCTAACAAAAAATAGTCGTTTTTTTTCTCCGTTTTTTATATAGCACTATGGTACTCGTTGGAAAGATAATAAAACGCTCGTTAATATGGTGTAATTTTTTTCTTTAAAAAATCTCGTATGTAAAAGATATCAACGTTTAAAAACTATGGGAGGAAACATAAGAGATTAAATCTAATTTTGTGTTTAAATTATTTTTTTCCTAAAATATCTCAATGACACATGGCACACTCAAGGAGGAGAATGCCTCTTTGAGTGCCATGTCATTAAAATGGCTTTTGTTTATTATAGGTATAGATTTTAAATGCTGTATACTACAGTTGCAAAAAGCAAGAATCCAAACCTTATTATTATATTGGTCTAAAGTGACATTATCGAAGAATATAAAAAACATTATTTTGTAAGTTTTCTCTTTTCTTTTGCCATTACCAGCAAGTCATCTTTTATTCTCTCTTTTCTTATTTTATACGCTTTTAACCTTATAAATATCGTAATGTAGCCTTTGATTTAATTAATTCTTATATTATATGTTTAATTTAATCACCAGTCAAACAACCTTAATCCAAACATTATAGTCATCATGAGGTCGAGTTTCATATGACCTTGGGAACACAAAAGATCCTTAAATTTTGATAAATCAATTGTTGTAAACAAAGGTATGTTCTTATTTGCTATTGTTTATAGTTTATTTGTGTACTTATTTGTGTATAACTTGTTTATTTATTTTGGTTAAACACCTTCGAAGATGGCATTAGATCCTCATCGGTCACAACATCTAGCTTCGAAGGAGATCGTTGTTGAACGACATGCGAGTCTTGTTTCATCGATTAAGAACAAAATGACCGATAAGTCTGATTTCGCTCGCATATGCAAAGTTTCGGAGAAGTTTTATAGGGAGACAGAAGATATATACTTTCCCCTTTTAGTCTCTATTGGCCCGTTTCATCGGGGCAAAGAGAAGTTAAATGCCATGGAAGAGAGAAAATGGCGGTATCTCAACATGCTTCTCTTGCGTGCAGTAAATGCTGACGCACGTCTAGAGAAGTGTGTTGAGGTACTAAAAACAATGGAAGACCGCGCTCGAAAATGCTATGGAGAAGATATTCACATGTCAAGCGACGAATTTGTTGAGATGATGTTGGTAGACGGTTGCTTCATCATCGAGCTTTTTCACAAAACTTGTTGTAGAGGAATTCGACGAAGGGGTGACCCCTTTTTCATGACATACGAAGTGTTTCCACAACTAAGACACGACCTAGTTTTACTCGAAAACCAAATCCCTTTCTTTGTTCTTCAACATTTGTTCAACCTTGTCCCCGTCCCAACGCAGTGTGGCGACTGCTCATTAATCGAACTCGCCTTTCGTTTTTTCAAGAAAATGGTCCCCGACGATCCACACGATCTTCAAGACAAATATGGTCAAGAAATCCACCATTTGCTAGATCTCATTCACCAATCATTTATACCCAAAACACACATTCTCCAACTACAACCAAAACATGGACTAACTCAAATCAACATTCCAACAGCAACTAATCTTCTCAAAACAGGAAAAAGAATCAAGAAAACCATGTCTCCAAGTGTGTTGGGATTAAGGTTTATCAAGGGGACACTTAGAATTCCAGCTATAACACACCATGAGCTCATGGAAACTTTGGTAAGAAACCTTGTTGCAATGGAGTGTTGTTGCTATGATGCAACAAAGTATGTAACATCCTATGTGTTTTTCATGAGTAAGTTGATCCAATCGAATGAGGACGCGAAAATCCTTCACAAGAAGGGGATCATTGACAAAGAAGAAGAGTTTGTTACATTGTTTGGTAAGATATGTGTTGAGGTAGAGGCTAAAGATTTCTACTACGGCAACTTGTTGGAGAAACTTGAGGGGTTTATACAACCAAACACAAGTGTTCGGTATGCGAAAAAAGTTAGAAAGTATGTCGTGGGATGCCTACAAGAACTCTAGCTTTAATCAAACGTTGTGCATGTGTCTGGTATAATAAACCGTTTGAAGTTGTTTGGAGTGATCGAGTGTGTAATCTGTTTAATTAAATGAGTTGTGAGTTGTGTTCGAGTTCATATGCTTCATTTATTTAATTATTCATTTTGACTAGTTAATCCCTTTAAAACTAGAACAAAACTATTAGCAATGTATACTTTACTGTGACATGACATGTCAATTCTTTTAACTTTACATACACTTTAGTCATGCTCGGGTTACACAATTTTAAATGTGTATACAGTGGCGGATCTAGGCCACAAAATCAGTAGTAACGTTTTTTATTTTTTTCATTTTAGTAGCAACGTTTTTCAAATTTCGTAAAAAAAACAAATTTTCCACTAATTTTCCACTACGCGCGCGAAGTTGAGCCGCAACGACAGCAACCCCTTCTCTTTAATTATGTCCATCCCTGTGTGTATAGATTGAAGTTGATATTTTTGACATGAATAAATATACGGATTATGCTCGGGTAATCAGTGTCAACTGCAGGCCCAAATCAAATATCACCTCTATTTGGGGGTATAATGCAGTTAGTGGTGTTAAAGCATTCTTAACCACCAGAACATGAGAGATTAGTTCCAAAGTGTATCAACTTTGTAACATATGTTTCTATTGATCATAAGCTGAAGGAATACATCAAAGCAAATGCATAAACTTAGATTATAACAATTCGAGAAAGAGGCATGTTATTTACACAATTGCAACTTTTAGGTTTGCACAACCCTCTACGGCTCGTAGAGGGCTCTACGGGCCGTAGAGGGTGTCAGTGTAATTAATGCTGGTCAGTTATACGGCCCGTAGACCTCTCTACGGCCAGTAGAGGTGGTTTGGTGAGAAGCATTTAAACCCTAGACGGCCCGTAGAGACCTCTACGAGCCGTATAGGGTACGAGGTACGAGTATAATCAATGAACAGACTGACTTTGCAGTGTGTCAGTCTGAAATTCTTTATCCTCTACGGGCCGTAGAGCTCTATACGACCCGTAGAGAAGTGGGTAGTTGAGAGCAATTAACCCTATACGGCCCGTAGAGACCTCTACGGGCCGTAGAGGTCCAGATAAATTCTTCTTCCTTGTCTCCTTTTCTCAGACAATGAAAATTTAAAAAAAAACGGAGAACGAAACCAGTGATCGATTCCAAGCTACCGCGATGTCTTCGAGCCACTACAGTAATGTTTCGGAGCAATGGGAGCATTCGTATAGCATATCTCACGTCTCGGAAAGCATTTTCGGACCCGTGGTAGAACGTGGTGAGGAGGAGGTTAGATCCGTTGTTCACGGTGAAGACGGGAATGCGCTTCCCGATTTGAACCTGCTACCCGATTTGAACCTGCTGCCCGGTTTGAACCAGGAGTACGGGACTTATCATTCGCACGAGGAGGGTCATGGCAGCTTCAAGGGATCGCACGAGGGAGGTGATAACGGTGGCGACAACGGTGGCGACGAACCTGTCCCGGAGGTTTCGTTTGAAACAAATCAGGTGTGTTTATGTATTTACACTTGTTTATAATTTAGACCCGTGTATATGTAATAGTGTACATATTTAGACTCGTATATTTAGCCCCGTACATATATTTGTTCTAGCCCCGTACATATATTTAGCCCCGTACATATATTTGTTCTAGGGTTTGTGAGATTTGAACTCGTATATATTAGTTGTTATTTGAACTCGTATATAAATTTTGCAGGTATTCGGTTCTCTTAAAGACCTGACAGACTGGGTTTATGAAAGGGCCAAAATTAATGGTTACATTACCGTATACGGACGTACTGTTTCGGATGGCAGGGGGCCGAATAGGAGGGTGACGACGGCATGGATACGATGTGACCGTAGTGGCGTACATCGTAGTGTAGCCACGGTTCGAAAGACGGGGAGCAAAAAATGTGATTGCAAGTTTGAACTAAAAGGGAAATACCACTCCGGCCACGATGGTTATATTTTGCAGACCCAGCAGCAGACCCCGCAGCAGACCCAGCAGCAGCCCGGGACGTCCTCGCAGCAGCCGCCGCCGCCGCCTGATGATACGATGTTTTATTTCTGATTCTGTTATGTAGTAACTTTAAACAATTTTTATTTTGAACGGTTGTGTAAATGTTTTAACGTTCAGTTTTATCGTTTGGTTATATAAACGTTTGTGTTTATGTTTTACACGCTTATCGAGACGACATTAAAAAACTAAAAAAATTAAACAATTAAAATTTATTTTATAAATTTGTATTAATGTTTTACATGCTTGTGTTAATGTATTACACGCTCGGGATTAACTATTAAATAATTAAAATGATTTAAAAAAAAAAAAAACTTCTCTACGGGCCGTAGAGGCCTCTACGGGCCGTAGAGGGTGCCTAAGACTGGTTTATCTTATATTAAAATTTTCCAACTAAGAAACCAGCGAACTGGTAGCCCAGATGGTCCCCATATACGAAATAAGACTTTGTGTGTGTTTGTGTGATAATGTGCCTAAGATCGAACCTTGTCCCAAACGTTTTTTTTTTTTTTTTTGTTGGTCTACGACCCGTAGAGACCTATACGGGCCGTAGGCACCATAAACTTCCATCCCTCCTTGTTCATGCTTAAAAAAAAATAAGGTTTCTTCTACGGGTCGTAGAGTCCTCTACGGCCCGTAGGTAATCATCACCAATGATTTTATGATTGCCAATCATTGATAATGATTACCTACGGGCCGTAGAGGGCTCTACGACCCGTAGAGGAAGCAAAAAATGGAGTCTACGGGCCGTAGAGCCCTCTACGGCCCATATAGGGTTGTGTGGATAAATGTTAACCTTGTGCAAATAACCTTCGAGAAAATGTCTAAAACGTATTTTGAATCTTTGATCATTAACTAATGGGAGCCCGTAAGATGCCGTGGGATGAACAATTTACAAGTATAAGTTTGATAATCCGGCGGGACGCACAATAATTAATTAATTTAAAAAAAATATTTGGAAACCCAATGCACTATGCTATTTACAAGTTAAACCGATCATGTTTCCATAAAGGAGTAAAAGTAACCAATGTTTGTAAAGCAATAACATTATGTAACTTTATTTAAAATGTAATGGGTTAAACCACAAAATCCATAAAAATCATTACGCTGTCACTCATAAGCAAATCATCCATCACGTAAGACCTCCTGATAGACAACGTTGGTGTATACTTCGTCTTGTCTGAAATGTTTGGCATGATGCACTAATACCATTGTTTTTTTTTTGCGTGATATCCCTCGTGATAAAGTGGCATAAAGTTGTCCATGCGACGGAAGATAAACACCAACATGCGGAACCATTTGACCTTGAGCATTGTTGATTGTCATGCAAAAGCTAAGCCGAATGGGAAATTGTTTTATTTTCATATTGAACTAAAAGACGTCGTCTTCAAAAAGACACATAAAGGGATTCTAGGCAAAATACTCCCTTTTCTAGTATGTTGATCAGCAGCTATCTAGGCATCAACAACATTGTGTTGGAAGCCTTTACATATCAATCTCATGCCATTACACAAACCATGTGATGGATCGATATTCCGCAACAATATTATAGGGCACCCAATTTCTAAACAAAGCCTATAAGGCGGAAAACCACTAATAGTTGGTGAGTTTAAAAACTCCACCGTCTTCGACTTCATCAACAATGTAGTAAACTTTTTCCTCGCCTTGAAACTTGTCAATAATTTGATCAATTAATCTCAGCGACACTATCATTTTTAGTGGACAATATTGCTCTGGAGATTATATAATCAGAAGAATACTTACTGCTTTGAATTGACGGAAAGACTGCATTGATCAATTTTGTTATAGAGTTTTCTCTGTTATTGCATGTAATTGTCATATCGTCTGGTATTTGGATATAGCTTCCTTAGATCGATTCTTCAGTTCCATCAACGACTCTTAAAAGAAAATCAGAATACCAAGGATCGTTCAGCGCTCTCATCTTTGTTATCAACCACATCTTTTTAGTCAATGACCAAAGAGGGACATTCGTAGGCCGGGGTCTACAATCTGTGCTCTAGTTCCAAGTTTAATAACCGTCAACACTTTCCTAAAATCTCCTCCATAATTGTTACCTTTCCACCGAATGATAGACTAACACCTACAAGGTCTTGCAACGTTTGATCGACTGCCTCTATCTCCTGTCGTTTTGCCATCGACGCCTCATCCCATACGTTTAATTTGGAGGACCTAATTAGTTCAACTACCCCACTTTATTTTTTATGTTGCATATTAAATTATTAATAACATAAATGAGAATCTTGAATATGGAGTGAGTCGTTCTCCCTCCTGGCATATTATTTGTTACAACACCTGATGAAGCTGTCCTAGAGTAATAAGACACGTGAAGTACTTGAGCAAGCAAAGCTTTGTACATAGTTTTTTCCCCTTTCCACCCGGACCATTATAAAGAATGCACTTGGACGATCGTTGTCTACATGCGTCTGAAGAGCTGCGTCTCAAAATATTGTGTACTTAACACCATTAACCGTGTAAAGATAATAAAAAGAAGTAGGTCCTTTGATATTTGACAAAAGTAGGCGTATGTAGTACATTTCTCCTTCAACGGTATTGCCAGAAACAATGCGACCTCTTTGTCGCTTAATCATACGACGATTCCAACAACAGGGGTTCCTTTCCATGTGAAGTATTTTGGGAAATCCTTATACAAATATTGCATTGTTGTTTCATCCTCTCTGTTTGTATAAAAAAAATGCAATTAACATGGTTCTGTTATCTCTTTCCATATAAACAATTCCAAACATAATATCATCATCTCTAAATCTAACCATCTGCTTATTTGGGAGGTGAAGTAGTAAGGCCAAAACAACAGGATAGATTTGAGGAAGTGGGAAAGAAAAAATACGCCACATAACATTCGGGGCGATATGTAGCGTGCATCTTGAAATCTCTTTATCTCACTAATAACAACATTTGGTGTGTTTGGATCAATATGAATAACCTGTTTGACACGTCTTTTGTAAACATATTTGAACTGATATTTCACAAGTTTTATACCTTAGCAAACCTCGACATTCATGTGGAAATTAAACATCAATAAAAGCTTTGGGTTATAAAGGACAAAGTACCCATTTGGAATCAAGAGTTTTTCCTCGTACGTCTACCTTTCTTCCATTGTTTCTCCTTCGATATAACGGATATGCATGGTCTCCTTGTAGTGTTTGCTCCTTAAATTGTCGAGGATAACGAAAGCAACATACTTTTGGATCACCCTGCATACAAGGACTCTATGTTCGTAAACTTCCCTACAGACCATGAATTATTGTTTGACAACAACCGCGTGTAGTTGTGGATGCCGTACCATGTTAGGAATTTCTGCACAAACAACCTTATCATAATGGTTTGGATTATTTTATTTATTTTGCGAGTGCATGATAAGAAGGAAATGGACATGTGGTAAACCACACTTTTGAAACTCGATTACATAGACGTAGGCCTTAACCTCTTCGAGTAAATGTTTCATGAAGAGTTGCTTTTTAAGGTCCTCTAATTTAGCACGAAATATTCGTGAAACAAGATCTGGACGATCTTGTGTGGTTTTACCAGGTTTCAAATTATCACATATCTCAGGCCATTGAGGATTACACGTCATGGTTAGGAATAAATCAGGTTTTCCATCATCTTGAATTAAAGTCATAGCATCTAGAAATAGGTGTTGCATGTCGCGAGGCCCTCCAATAAAAGACACAAACAACACAATTCGTTGCCCGACTCTGTTTGGATGAACCTCACCAAAATGGACGCAATCCATAATACCTTGGTATAAATCACCTCTTATCTTACTTTGGTTTCGTTCATAAAATTGCAAACGTGATGTCTCAAGCTTTATGTAAACATCTACAACAAATTGTTGTAGCAATCTACCGCCAAGCAAAAGCACATTCTTAGTTTAGCGAATATGAGACTTGTAATGACAGTACTCTCGCATAGCTATGGTTGTCCTACTCCCTCATGGGTTAGCCTCTAAATAGAATGAAAAATCTCTAAATAAAATGAAAAATAACTAATTACATTACATTACACTTTAGGGTGCCATAGCTATATTGACCATTGGATGCAAAAAGTGAATGTTAGTTTCACTAAACAACCAAAGCTAGATAAAAACATATAGTTAGAGCTAATATCCTTGTCGAGTCAACACCATTAAAATGTGAGATCCTGAATAGGAATAAAGTGTAGTATAATATATGTAACCGGTTTAAATTAGTTTCAAGTTATAATTAAATTGATCCAACTATTTTATATTTTGTTGCACTTAAATTGATTTCTTAACAACGTATTTCCAAAACACACTCAAGACTCTTATTATGGAAGATATATTCAATGTTGATTAGATGCTAATCAGCCTGCTTAAACGGCATATGCCATAACCAACATAAAGACTAAAGAGAGCATTGTTGATCATGTCCAAACAAAAAGAAACAACCATACAAACAATAAACTTGTAGCCGAAACCGGACATCATGAGAATTTCCAAGCAGAAACACAATGAAGAGGTGTTCCTTTCCAGCATATGACGAGCGAATCACCGTCCCTATCAAACGTGCAAGATCTTCCACACGGATCCTTTTCCGCTACAAGATTTGCTTGAAACAAACAAGACATACTAAGCTCAACCTCTTTCATCCCAAACCGCGCAAAAAACCTTCTCCAAACATCAATATTCACATGCCTAATCACTCTTTCCGCGCCTTCTGCTCCCACAACGTTGTTTATTCCCTTACCTAAATACATCGATTCAGTAAAACAACGGCTCTCATCTTCACGACCCAAACAATCTTCTAAAGAATCAAACAACGCCCCGTAGTAAAACAAACCTTCAATAAAACGATTCACAAAGTTTGGTGAGTTTAGATTCACCGCAACTTCGTGCATCACCATAACACGAGGGTTAACACTTTTTATAACTTTGATTAATGATTCTAACCGGTCCTGTTGCGCGATCATGCTCCATAAACCATATGATGAGTAAACACATAAAGCCTCATCTGTATCCAGCTCAATAAGATCTTTATTGAAATCTAGCATATCTTCAACTATAACCACATTAAAAGAGAAAGATAAGTTTATAGATTCAGCAAAACTCTTCAACCACTCACCCGTTTTCTCGGTTTCCTGTCTAAAATCAGTCCCAACAGCGGTTATTTTGAGATGCTCGATAGGACAATTGGGCTGCGATACGAGAGCTTGCATCAGAACCGTACAATGTACCCCTTGTTTTATAGTGAGATCTATAACATGTACATTTTTCGACCCGGATACACCATCTACTAATGCCTGCACACCCGAAAAAAGACCCGCTTGGTATAATGGTAATTTATCATAAATAAAGACAGCATTCGGATTCGGGCTCATCACTCTCCCTGCAATATTTTCTACATCTTTCTTTCCCAACTCACTGGATGAAACAACTCTACCGGTTTCTTTATCGATCTTCTCTCGTAAAGCTTTTGAAAAATAGTGAACTATTCTTTGAACCGGGCTTCCTGAGCTACAAGACAAAGCGTCGCACCAATCAAGAAGCTTGATCGATCGTTCAAACTGTCGTTGAGTGACTTTCTCTGCAGAAAGTAAAAGATTTACAATGAGTTGAACATCTTTGAATTCTTGATCAGAAAGGCCTGAGAATGAACTAGCATAAGGGTGGTTCAGTATCAAAATACTGTCCGTCGAAGTAGATGAACACGATTTTATGAAACAATCTCCACCTAAGCGAATAATCGCAACAGTTGATACCTTCATCCCACTTGGTTCAAGCTGAACTGCTTCTTCATGACTATGTGTTCGCGGTTTAATAAGTTCAGAATACTGAGATTCAATATCTGCAAGCTCCTGCATCATATGTTCATATGAAGGAAACCGCGGTGTGGTGTCAAGAAGCAGGTCATCTAAACTATGTAACGGCTCGTGTTCTACTTGATGATTTGCTCCTGAACCATCTTCTTCATATAAAAGAGGCAGCTTTCCACGACTATCGATTTCTTGATTCTTGACATTATTACCTTTAGAGTAGCTGTTGAGTCTTGTGAAGATAAGAGGATCAAAAGGGAGCATTTCATTTGATTTCTAAATGTTTTTGGGTCACTAATCAGATATAGATGTATAAGTGCATACATAACACTCACATTTTGCACATACAGAAGGAAAAAAACAACATACAGCATCAGGTTACATATATTATTATCATATCAGGATGGGGGCACGTTGAAATTATCGTTGTTGATCATGTATCTTGTTCAAAGGATACTCCCAACAGAAAAAGGACACAAAGTTGCAGGAAAACTTCAGCAATGTGAGATCTCAGGATCGGTTGAGGGAATATTTGAGAGGGAAACAAATAATAGTTTCATATATTTACAAACGAAGGCGCACAAGCCTATTTATACTATGTGGATCGGTTTGTTCCAATAGACACAACCGTTCAAACCATAATAATTACAACTAACTGCTTGTGACACATTGGTTCACACTTTTCTATTTTAGACTTAGGATATACATTAATATTTACAAACTGTAACATAAGTATAGTATCTTTAACATATGTTTGATGCAGGGATTATAGCTAACAAGCAAGATGAATAATGCATCCTTTTACTTCTGTTTAAAGAAGAGGTTTTGTAATTTGTAACAAAGAGCTAGAAGTTATTGTAAAAATTAACACTTTAATTCTAAAACACAATATTTTTTTTTTAATTTTATCTCTAATAATATTTTTTTTCTTGTCTTGCATATGGGCTTATATCTTCTTGTACTACTTGTTTGGATTAAAGCAAATCATGGGATTCTTGCCTTGATTAATGGCTGCTCTTGTGAGTACTTATATCGGGTTGTTTGTTATTGATCGATCATCAAACCAATGGATCATTTCGATCTTTGTTTTTTTTTCTAAAACGACTCATTTCAAGGCCATCTTTTATTAGAACTGGTCTTGACCCGAACCAAACTAATCATATTTTTTTAGTGCAACCCGTTCTCACCTATTGGGTATGTTTGGCAAAACTAGCTGGTGGCTGGAAGCTGGTGGCTAGAAGCTGGAAGCTAGAAGCTGGTGGCTGGAAGCTGGAAGCTGTAGCTTTTTGGATATTTAGGTGTTTGGCAGAGTAGCTGGAGCTTTTAATAAAATGTATAAAATGACCAAAATGGGCATAACTAAAAAAAACATAATACTAAATGTAATCAATTAAATAAAACATACTCATTGACAAATAGGCGAGAACATAATATAATATTATTAAATCATTAATGTCGTGCATTCCATATCAAAGTAGCAATATTGTTGCGAACATGTTTCATCTCATTCGTTGTTCCTTCAACTAGACCGTTGGTGCTTGTGTCATGGTTACGATCATCATGCAGTTCATCTCGTGGTATGTAGTTTGGATGTTGCTCCATTGTAGTAAACATGATATCTTCTTGAGAATTGCGTATATAGTTATGCAATGCAAATGTAGCCATGATAACATCAATTTGTGTCTGCACGCTATACCTGGGCATTTTACCAAGTATCTTAAATCGTTTCTTCAAAATTCCAAATGACCTCTCAATATAACTTCGTAAAGATGAATGTGAACGGTTGAAAGCTTCTTGCATATTATTCGGGGGCTCTCTTTGAAATTGAGATTGATGGTATCTTGTCTTGGGATATGGAACAAGGTATCCTTTTCTGTCTGGATATCCTTTATCAACCAAATAATATCTACCTAATAAAGGAGTTGAAAAACAAATGGCATTGGAATTTATTAAAAGTATCGCGAAACAATTCCAAATATATGTATAAACAATTCTAAATATTACCTTCAGGTGGTTGTGGGAAGTTGAATTTAATATTTTGGGTCGCATTAAGGAAAACACGCGTGTCATGTGCTGATCCCTCCCATCCGATCGATACAAATGAGAAACACATATCGAAATCACATGTTGCCATTACGTGAAAGTTGGTACCCCTTTTCTACCAATATAAGGTAGTTGTTGACTTTCTGTGATGCAGGCCCTATATGTGTACCATCAATACATCCAATACAATCCTAAATACAATGTGAACATTAGTTAAGTAACAAAAGTACACAAGTAGGAATGACATTAAGCAATCAATACCTCGAAATACGGCATGTATCTTTTGTCGTTCAAGATTTGAGGTGGTACAAATTGAAAGTTGGATCTTTTGGTCTTATAATGTCGCGTGCTAGACCTTGAAAACCTTTACCTCTACCGGCTATTGACTCTAGAACTTCATGAAATGCTCTACTAATAGTCTCCCCAGAACGTTGAAAACGCTCCCCAACATCCCTGTTAGATAAACCAATGCCAATGTATACAGAAATATCCCTACCTTTTCATAAGTTGACATTCTATCACTCGACTGCAATCCATAGTTTGATTCAAGCTCTCTACATAATTTCCTAAACACGTTTGGATGCATTCTGAATGCATTTACACATCGTATAGGATTGCCATTCAAAACCTCCATCATCCAAGTATGCCCCGTTTGAGGAGATGTCATGCATGGTTCCTTGTATATATGCTTATAGTAGTATGCAGCAACTAAATCACTAGTATAGGTTGAATCCAACAAAAAGTTATAACAATGCAATTTGTGCTTCTTCTTGCTTGTTTCATAATCCATAATAACCCTAGTAATAAATTTAATATCAGCTTAACATATAAAGACGTAAATAATATTGTCCAATAAAAAAATTAAAAATAAAAAGATATAAATAACTTCCATAACGTCGTGTCATTAAAACGTCAAACTAAAAACAATAAACCAATCCAAAATCAATAAAGTTCAAACTAATAGAAACAATAATGTTTTCGTAACATGTCCTCAAAGAAAACTTTAGCCGGTGAGCCTTTGCTTTCGTTTGCAGCCACGCTAACCTACCCTGATCATGTGGCACATTTATAAACATTTCTCTTTTCACGGGATCTTCAAATAAATCCATTGCAAAGAACCACAACTCCTCATCTTCTCTCATTAATCCTGCATCTACCATCCGGTTAAGCACACCCATAGCAGCTTCAATACTAAACTTAGTACTTTGACTAAGTTTTGAAGAATCTGATTCTAATATTTCTAGAGCACGTTGTTGATTCATATTACTTTGAGTTAAATGTTCTTTAAGCATTGAAGCTCCTAATGAGTCTCTCCCTTTACGTTTCATCTTAACTGGTTTAGGCTTAGTGTTTACCTTAGTAGGTTTCTCAAAATTGTTTGCAACCTCGATTGGGCTTGATGTTGATCCATCCTTTTCACGTACTTCGTTCAAAAAGTCACGGTAGAAAGTATCTTCTTGAGTTTTTTAGGTTTTCTAGATTAGGTGTATCATTGTTTACTTGATAAATAGTATCATCATCATCATTCATCATCATCATCATCAAGGTTCTCAACATGCACTGCATTGAATGTAGCTGGATCCATAGACGGTGCCACACAATTTTCCCCACTAGCAACTGCATCTCCAAATAATTGATCCCACTCTTCTTTGTAATTGTATGGATGGTTGATTATTATGAATTGCTTGAACTTTCGGGTTTTCCTACACAATATAATGGTGGATCGTTAGTTATCATTTTGACTTTATATTATATGGTATTTAAATTTTAAATGAATTATATTATGTCACCTGAATTTTTTTTTTTCCACCAATCGTCAGAACAATTAAGTTGTTTGGTACTTTCATTCCAACCTAGACCAGTCTCTCCATTCTTAAGTGACTTCCAAAGATTGTACTCTTTTCTCATACCGTCATACTTATTCTTCATAGCTTTGTCACTAAGGAATTTATGATTTATAACCTTTTCAAACTCTGGCTGTAGGGAAGCCCATTTGAATGAGGAAGTTCGACCATGCTTCATAATATATTTGTTTAAGAACCGACAAAATTCTAGTACCATGTCTTTTGACCAATGTTCTCTTTTCCTTTCTCTTTTTTAGAATCCATCTAGCAATAAATAGACCTAGCAAAACGGTCCGGTCAGGCGGCGCCTTATGGCGCCTTATGTATAATGATATTTTAATCCTTTTCTAAAATCATTTGCTCATCTAGAAAGTAGGTTTTTGTCAAACGGGTTGTGTGTATCTCAAACGGGTCAAACGACATAAGGCACACTTAACAGTCAAACGACAAAATAAGAAGTATAATGCAGACCCTGTTGGTTCAGGCCCCACCTAAACACTCACTACACTCACTCACGTAATATATATTATATGTATGTAATGTTGCAGAGAACAAAATGGAAGTTGGCAAATGAAAGATTGCACATATTATTCATTAACAAAATGCTTTATATAGCCTACACAATTACCAACGGATATAAATAAAGTCTACCACAAAGGTAGCAATAAAATACTAAAGAAAAGAACAACTAGGAAGACCAAGTCTTGAAGACTTTAACGTCTCTTTATTCAACCAAGTATGACCAGAAACCAATAGTCATATTTCTACCTTTTCTCTTCCAAAACTTGGTCAAGCCATGTACCAATTCTCACCTTATTTCATGCACCTAATTAATTTAACCTCCTTCTAATCTTAGTTGACCCGTGTGACCCGTAAACGAACCAGATTATTCCAACAGACCCAACAGCCTTGCCTAAGCTGACCGCCTAGAGGCGCACTTGTTTTTTAGTAACTATGACGATGTGTACGCACTCTTCATCCATGCATTATAAAACCGACATCTTTAAGTCTGTTACTACTTCAAAGGTTGGGAATAAGTTTCATATTCTAACTGATGGTTTGCATATGTTTCATGATTAAATCTATCATTGGCATACGCATAAGAGATCCTAAATACGGCTTTTAACTGAGAGACATTAAGTTTTATTTGTCTTTGTATAGATGAATGAAGCCTCACAGGTGTTAAATTAGTTAACTATGATTAATAAAACAGTATTACTGCAATCATAATCTAAACTTTTTATTGGAACCATTAAGAAGGGTGTATGCATAAGAGTAGACTTCGTTTGGTTTCAGCACGTTGTATTAATTTGACTTGTTCTTCTTTCGAAAAAGAAAAAAGTATCTGACCCAGTGACCCGTTCAACTCGTTTTGTGATAAAACTCACATCACCATCCTTAAGATAATTATTTGACTGCAACAACTTAGAAAGTTGTAAAAATAAAAACAGACCTTGTATGATTGTTGATCCTTACAAGTAGATGTGAACCCATAACTACTTAAAACAAACATACAAGTAAATTAATCAAAATCTGCATATAAACTAATTATGTACACAAAATGAACACGAGTCCAGGTCCTAAAACTCCAATATGAAGCATTCTTTGGTTATAAATCAAACTATCAAACAACAAACTTGACATTAAAGAAGGTGAAGTTGACTTAAATATCACTTAAACATTTTGATTGATGGTTGCAGTGCACAGGCTTTTACGTCTAAAGGCCACAGACTTGCGCCTAGAGCCGCTTCTCGCTTAAGCGGTCTAAGGCGTGTTTTTAAAACTAAGCCATGAGGCGCACGTTTTCTTACCTCCCCGGCACATATTCTTGCAGCCTCGCCTCGACCGTTTTTTAAATGATACACATAGAACAACACTAAATCAAGTTCATAACTACGGCGTCTAAATCAAAAACCGTTATTAACCATTATACATCAAATCGCCTAATAAAATAAAAACTCTAAATCGAATACACATCCTATAGCTTAGGTGCATGACAAGTCGCCTCAATCGATACGCCCCATCGAAACTATTACAGTAGCAATTTTTCTTACTAGTTCCTACTACTACTTGCAAACAAACAGGAAAATGCAAACAAGAAATATTAGGTGATATAACTTGTGCGGCTCTGCAACATGATAAAAATTACAGAATTGTTCATCAATAGTTATCCACCATCACATACAATCAAAATCAATTAAAACTTAAACTCATTTACACTCCAATCTCCTCTAACTAACTAAACCTAGAACAACACACGTCCCTAACCACGGCGTCTAAAACGGAACCATTAGATCAACATAAAGAACAGTAATTCAATAAACAATTATGCATCATCACATCACATACAATCAAAAAACAATCAAGAAGCTTGTAACTAATCAGGGGAGGTGACGAGTAAACGAGAATTGGTCACTGTATATATTGGAGTTAATATAAATTGGATTGCATCCAGTCAGATTTATACAAGTTATGTTATCACAGAAAAAAAACGCAAGAAAAAAAAACAAAAAGAACTGGAAAGTAGAAAGAAGAAGACAGAGATAGAGGGAGGAAGAAACCTGTTGATGTCTTCTCTTCTACTTCTTCTCCTGCTAGAATCGATGATCACCAACCTGAACTTTAGGGTATAGTGTTATGGTTATGGATGAAGAGACGTGAGAAGGATATATAGGATGAAGGGTATTTAAGTAAATTTCTTTTCTTCCAGCTCCTATTTTTTCTAAACGCTTGTGTTATCAGCGTTTCATAAAAGAGCTTTTTCTCATGTGTTAAAAGCTTGCAGCTCCTCAACCAAACGAGGCTTTTAATTGGTTTTAAGAGCTTTTTCTTAAAAGCTTAAAGCTTAAAGCCCCTAAAAAGCTCCTAAAAGCCTTGTGCCAACATACCCCTATACTCAACCTAAATTACATCACATCATTGATCGTAATATATTATTGCCTGAGATTGAATTCATAGCCTTTCACCTAAGAATATACAAGTGGTGGGAAAGTGCAAGAGGGTAAAAGCGTTGCAAGAGGGTAGGTTGCCACATAGTAGATCTTGAGGGGCTCTGCCCTTCAGAGCACAAAAGGGAAGATGTGGTTGAAAGGAAGGGCGCAAAAAAGTCAAGTGGGCAACCAATCAAAACACTCAAAAATCAAAAATAGAAAAAGAAGCGGGCAACGCTGTGAAAAGTTCACTGGGTAAGGGGCAACGCACTGAAAAAAGGATAGGCGAGGTGATGCTGGTGGAGTGGAGGGGCTTGCCCTCCTCTCTTCACGCCCCCACTCCATGAAGTATAATAGGTATGCACCACTACCATCTGGCCTAGTCTCATAATAGCATGTAATAGTCTAATTAGTATGGTTACGGTGGCAGAGGTTTTGATTACATAAGACAGATAGATGAATTAATTGTTTCACATGCAATTGCCCTAGGAACCAACGTAACCAATCCACTTGAGGACAGCATGCATTTTCCCTTCTTCATTTACTCATTTTTCTCTTTCTTTTGACCCTAAATCAACCCCAACAACATGAACTTCAATCTACAAAACTCATGAATTTTATTCTCGTTATAAGTTTACTTCAACACATCCATAAATATTATGCTTTTAAATAAACCAGTCTTATTGTTGTTCCTTAGTAAGTACTAACAATTCCTTTTAAACTAAGTACATAGATTTATACCTTTTTATTTAAGACCGTAAACAAAATAAATATATGACGTGTATATTGTGATTGTAAAGACCATGTATTAACGTAAATAAATATATCGGCATTTTAAAAAAAAATTGTTTGTTCAATTACACTATATTAATATACAAACTGATCTGAACTGTGGCATATATTGTAATTTCGTTTGTTATTAAGGGTGATGTTGTACTTGTGGTCATTTGATTCCCTCTTATCTTCTCTCTCTTTATTCCTCTCTTTCTCACATCACCGCCCCTCTCTTTCTCTGGTCTGGATCATGGCAGATCCACCACCGACGGTGGGCCCCTCTCTTTCTCTGCTCTGGATCATGGCAAATCCACCACCGGCGCTCTCTTTCTCTTCTATGGATCATGGCAGATCCACCGCCAAAGGTGGACGATAGGGATGGGATGTTGTGGGCTCTGGTTACATTGGATTTTTCTGGGCGGTGATGCCGATTACATTGCATTTCAATTGTTTGTTGTTTTATGTTGTTGCAGGTCGTGATGCATGTAATCAAGAACCCCAATAACCATTCATGCTTTTTTTTCGGTTAGGGTTTCTGATTTCCTATTGGTTTCGGATACCATTACACTAGATTAATATACAAGCTGATTTGAACAGTAAATGATGGCATATATTGTAATTTCGTTTGTTTATGCTTTTTTTTTCGGACCCTTTAGGTTTTTCACGGAGTTTTGGTTCGTGGGTAATGGTTGTGGGTTCGGTTTCACATGTTATTTTTTACCTTTCTGTCAACCTTTTGCTTGGTTATGATGAGTCACATATGATTTCCGATTACTGATGACGATGGCGTGGCAGGGCGTTGGATGGCGTTGTCCTAACTTGCAACCCGCCTTGCAGCCATGGTTCTGAACACTCTGAACCAAGATCGTTAAATGTTATTATTATCATCTTTTGTGAGATGGCTCATGGCTCATTGTTTATATAAGTCTCGTATTCGTACTGTGGATGGCTTGGCGGCACGTCAAATGACTCTGGTTCTTCTACGTACTCCTGTTTCCAATCGGGTATCGCCTTCCGTCACCACAGTGAACACTCTCACCACGTTCCACTACGGGTCCGAAAGGCTTTCCGAGACGTAAGATAAGTCAAACGAGTGCTCCCATTCACCCGAAACATTACTTAGGTGTCCCGAAGACATCGCGGTAGCTTGGTATTGATCGGATCTTAGGTGCTCTGGTTTTTTAAATGTTTTTGTCGACTGAGAAAAGAAGACGAGGAAGAAGAATATATCTGGACCTCTACGGCCCGTAGAGGTCTCTACGGGCCGTAGAGGGTTTAATGCACCCAACAAACCTTGATATCTATGGCCCGTAGAGGCCTCTACGGCCCGTAGATGGGTTGCTTTTCAGACTGACACACTGCAAGTTAGTCTGTTCATTGATTGTCCTCGTACCTCGTACGTACCTATGGGCCGTAGAGACCCTTACGGGCCGGCTAGGGTTTAAATGAACTCCGCCAACCCATCTCTACAGGCTATAGAGGCCTATGTGGGTCATAGAGACAACCCTCATTTATTACCCTGACACCCTCTACGGGCCGTAGAGAGTTGTGCAAACCTAATTTTTTTTTGTTGTGTAAATAACATACCCCTTTTCAAATACTTGTACAACTTGTTTCATTCAAAATGTTAAATCAAAACCATTGAGCAAAACCTTAGATACTCCTAAATATATCCATTGGAACTATACCTACTTTTTTTTCTTTTTAACATGAAAATTAATCAACTCATCCATACAGGTGAAAACATTTACTACCCTCCAACCACCGCTCAGTACCCCTCAATTTATTTACCACTCTTGTCAACTTAACATTGTGAATCCCAATTTCACTTCCTCTTTCTCTCATCTCAAGTCACACACATCTCTCAACAAATTCTAATATGGAGAGATCTATGATATTGATGATCATGTTTTCATGTTTATTAGTGTATGCGCTCTTGTTTAATGTTGTTGTGCATGCACAAGATTATGACAATGGTGGCGGTGGTGGTGGTGATGGGTTTGATGCGTCTGCGCCTGAGGCTGCGGCCGCAGGAGACGCAGACGCAACGACGAAGGAGCTGGTGCCAGCGATGTTTGTATTCGGAGACTCGCTTATTGACAATGGGAACAATAATGACTTGGCTTCTTTGGCTAAGGCAAACTATTTTCCTTATGGGATTGATTTTAATGGAGGTCCTACTGGTAGATTCTCAAATGGTTACACCATGGTTGATGAAATTGGTATATAAAATTTTCCTGTATCTATATATACATATAAATGCATGTGTGTGTCATATATGTGTGAGTGTGTGTGTGTTGTTTTGTTCATATTGTAAAGATGTATAAGATGTTTGAATGCAGCCGAATTACTGGGACTGCCTCTAATACCGGCGTATTCGCAAGCATCAAATTCGGCAGATCAAATGCTGCATGGTATCAATTTCGCTTCTGCTGCTGCTGGTATTCTTGATAACACTGGCGGAAATTTTGTAAGTTGTCACGTTTGTTTATGGACCTAGCTATAGCCTATATGATTTGCATTGTTGTATATATATAGTACTGAATTGTCACGAGAAAAAGAATATCTAAATTGTTTATGGGCCTAGCTATGTGGTTTGCGTGTATGTTTATGTAAATAAAAAACCATCAAACTAAAATTTTGATATGTGTTCAATTTTTTAATCATTTACATATGCATGTGTATAGCTTATGTGTAGGTAACACATATGAACTTATATTTAAATGAAATTTGCTTATGCTTTTTTTTTTTTTTTGAATTTTAGGATAAAGAATAAAATTCTGTTTGTCATTTTCCTTTATTTAAAAATTTTTTAGGTTAGTTTAACAAACTATTCATTTTGTTCTGCATGTTTTTTCGTAATATTTAATGTTCTGTGTAGATCCTTCCCGGTAAGGTTATGCGGTTCACGGCATTTATTTAAGGTTTAAAAACAAGATTTTGATCATAATCAATTTTTTGGTTTAACAATCTCTGAAAGCTGTATTAAAGAAAGCCAAATCCGATGCATACGCATGTTCAGTTGTTGGGCCATCTTGGGCCTACCTATCCTTACCTTGCATTTACTCAAAAGGCTATATTTATGACTCTAACTTTTTTTTTTTGAATGGCCAACAAACTCACGCCTAAGTAAACTCGGTACTGGCAAAATTCCCGTAATCCCCAAGGGACTTACAGAGATTTGCCGGACCACACCAGATGAGCGGGAACCCCGTGGAATGGGTAAACCCTCGCCCCCCCCCCCCCCCAGACTCGAACCCGGGTAAAATCCGGGCCCAAGCTTCACCAGGATGTCCATCACATGCATCCATTGGGAATCGAACCCGGCTCCCCCAAGGAGGAAACCGGTCCTTTCCCCATCTGGGCTACATGATCAGGACTATGACTCTAACTAATGACCTCCAAGTCACATGACATCAACCTTACAATTGCACTTGAAACTGTCTATGTCGCACTAAACTATGTAGCGACCTTGTGTAGGTGGGTCGAATTCCGTTCAATCAACAGATAAATAACTTCAAAAACAGTTTGGATCAAATAAGTAACGCATTGGGTGCAGCTGATCTTGGTCAAGCACTCTCCCGATGCATTTTCTTTGTGGGAATGGGTAGCAATGACTACCTAAATAACTATCTCATGCCAAACTACCCGACTCGCAACCAGTACGATGGTAACCAATACGCTGATCTGTTGTCCCAAGAATACACTACTCAACTAAAAGTAAGTTATAAACTTTACAAAAACATCAAATTAATGTTATTTTTTTCTAAGAGTTGGTATTATGAAACTTATGACTCATATTGTTTTATTGAATAGCAACTTTACAATCTTGGAGCAAGGAAGTTTGTTCTAGCTGGGCTCGGGTTGATGGGTTGTATTCCGAGCATCTTGGCACAAAGTACAACAGGAAGTTGCTCGGATGAGGTTAACCAGCTTGTTCTACCTTTTAATGCAAACATGAAGACCATGATCAATAACCTAAGCACTAGTCTTCCTGGTTCCAAATTTGTTTTCATCGACGTTTATAACATGTTCCAAGATATCCTCGCAAACGCGAGGTCTTATGGTATAGTACTATACGATCACATTAGTAAATTTAGGATTTTGCTTTTCGTTTTTGTACACTTTTATGTTATTTGTATTTGGTTGAGCCGGGGTCTCAGTGGTTGTAGCCTCTCAACCTTTGGGGGTAATCAGTTGTTGCAAGAATCACAAGGGGGCAAAAATCTTGACATGGTCTTACAAGGGGTCGTCGCCATTGCCAATACGATCTCTTGGTGGTACACATCGGTAGCTTCTCACATTTGTTCACTTGGGTACCAAAAAGGAGAGAGAAATCGCCGTTGGCAATGGTGATCTCTCATGAGGTCACCATTGGCAAAGGCTACACCTCCTTGTGAAGCCTGGTCAAGATTTTGCCCCTTGTGATGGCATGCATTATTTGGGCACCTCACATATGTTATGTGTAGGATCTTACTAGGTACGAATGTTTAGAGTTTTGCTTTGCGTGTGTTAATTAAACGATGAGGTTGTTAAAATTCTCGATGGTGTATGCAGGTTTTAGCGTGGTGAACAGGGGGTGTTGCGGAATAGGGAGAAATAGAGGGCAGATAACATGTTTACCGTTTCAAACGCCATGTCCAAACCGCAACGAGTATGTGTTTTGGGATGCATTTCATCCAACAGACGCTGTGAATGTGTTGATGGGAAAGAAGGCTTTCAGTGGTACTCCTGATGTTGTTTATCCCATGAACATTCAACAACTAGCAAACCTTTGAGGTTCAACACATGACTCATAGCTATGAAGAAATCTGCATGTGTTTCTTTGTTGTTTTTGTCTGATGGATGATATTTTAGGCTATCATCAAATGTGTTTGTATTTCTTCACTTTCAGTTTGATCAAGTTTTATCATCAAATGGTTAGATACAAAGCACCAAGCCTTTCAACAAATCAATTAGAAACATTGAAATACAATAACCAATTATAGTAGGAAATTTTTCCAATATAAATTGTAGAGAGATTTTATTCACATAAAAATACTATTTCAGTTTTTTTTATAAATCTAAAGATCCTAATTTTGGAAGGTATCATCAAATCTTTTGAATTAAAATTGTAAGCCTAGAAATCTGTGCATGAAATCGAATGACTAAATCATGTTTGGTTAAGCAATTCTAGAGGTGTAAACGATGCGCAACGGCTCGAGAGTTATTCGGGATTGGATCGGTTAAAAAGCTCGAACCGGCCGAGCCTTAACGAGCCTTAGCTCGAGCTTGATTCGTTTAGCTATCGAGCCCAAACTCAAGCTTTTCATACAAAGATGAGCCTAAACGACCCCAAACAAATTCTATATTATTATTTTATATATAATATACCTATTATTTTAACATTGGGGAGCCGAACTCTAGCCAAGCTTTGACCCGTTTAAGCTATCAAAGTGAGCTCGAGCTTTGCTTTTAGCTCCTTTAAAATTGTTCTAAAACTATTTCGATCCGAGCTCGAGCTTGAGCTCAAAATATTAGGCTCAAACCGAGCCGAGCTCGAGCCTAGCCAGGCTCGGCTCGGCTCGTTTACAAACCCCTAAGCAATTCTATGAATGAAGCGTTTTAACAAGCAAAAACGGAATGGAGTAAAATCATTAAAAATTGAGGTAACCCATCAAAATCAAGCCTTTAGATCATGAAATTTGATTCGAAGAGTCAAGCAAACAGCCTATGGCGCTTGTCACAACATTCGATCTATTGGTTGTAGCGTATTTTACTCCCCGTAACTCCATATGTCAAAAGGTATGCACGTGTTAAGTTTAGCCACTTTTATATCCCACTTTCTTTTACATAGTTGCTCCAAATATAGATGTGTCTTCTTACAATCAAAATGTAGTAAGTATCCCTAAACGCATTCCTTTATTATATTGACAATTAACATAAGATGATTTGCTTATTATTATTGGCATTATTTGTCATTTGTGTATGGGGAGTTCGAGTTTCACCGGCACCAAAATGTTGCTGGTGGGTCAGGTTTTACCGCAGTGTGCCTTCGGGCGACAGGTTTTTCCCCTGGAATTGGTGTGAAATTACTGGTGGACCCGGGTTACTCTTGGAGTACTCCTTTGTCCAGTGGGTATTTCGAGGGTGCTCGGGATTGATTTGTTGACCGTTTAAAAAAATGTAGCGAGTAAAATCGCTAAAATTGGGGAAAATTGTCAAAAAAAAAAAACATGGTATCTACACAATATTCAAACGATTTATTACTGAACCCAAACCTCAATGTTTACAACCCAAAGACACAAAAAAAACACTAAGTTAGAACAACAGAAAACAACCTCTCACAACTCTCACAGATTTAACAAGATCATCAATCTAAACACAGCTAGGAACAATAAAGAATAACAATCCAGTAACAACACATTTACTAGACACAAATCCTAGATCTAGATGATACAAGAGACTCAAAACAATAGAGAGAGAGGAAACATCTGGACAAAGATAAGAGACTGGTACTATTGAGAACTTCTGATAATGGAGAGAGATGTGAGCTTTTATATCCAACAGGTGACGATCCATGTGATGTCTAATGTCAATCGTTGATGCTCACCAAACAAGATCTAAACCTTCCACAAGAAACACAATCATGCTTAACATATCTGACTTATACTTCAATGGGCCACACAATAACTTGAATAACTTTCTGAGCCCAATAACTTTCCGTTGGGTTGCGCATTTTCCAAACCATGATCAGCTACGAGTACATCTCAGCTGCAAGCCCAGCTTTCCAGCCCATCAGCATGTTAAGCCCAATCCCTGAAAAATTACTTATGCAACATATTAAAGGATTTTGAATATTAAGATTGACCAATTATCATACATTTCAATAAAAATCCATCAAAATTGGTGCATTAAATCATGAAGTTTGACTAGAAGTGTCAAGAAAATAGCCTATTGACGTTTTTCACAACATTCGACTTGTTGATCGATTCATATTTGACTGCCCCATATTTCTGCCTGTTGGTGGGAAACGTTTTGCGATGGGAAGGCCATTGGTAATCCTTATAACAAGCCCCTATAAAACTCGATTTTATCGTTTTTTCACATAAATATTTCAAATTAAGTCAATAAATCATGTGTATAATGGCTAAGCATCAATTGCCAAGCAATAACTTGTCCAAAACCGGTCAACAAGAACTAGTTTGAACGGGGGTGACCGGCTCTTAGCTTTATTATTAGCTGTGTTTATTTGTGTTAATCCACTATGTAAAGTTTTAGGGTTTGAATATCAAACACAACAAAACAAAGATGAACAAAGGAGCCAACATAAACTCACAACCATAACAATCAGATGTAGGTGACAAAACTTGGTGGCAAAACTCTTATTAACCCAAACCAGAAAAGATCCCCCCAATACCCAATAGATCTCAGCAATCACTGAGATCTGTTATTAGAAGTATAATACAATCGAGATCTGCTGATTAACAAGATCAGCAGATCATATAAACGAAAAATACAATACAAAGACTTGATCAGACTTACAAAATAAGAACAAACCCTAAAACACTTTTAGAGAGAACAAAGAAAGAAAAGTGAACGACTGAAATAATTTGTTGTCACTATTCTTTATATAGTGCCTCCAGAAGCTTCCAGCCAGATACCCAATCAACGACTCAGATTAAAACAATCCAACGTCCATCATAATGCCAACTCAGCGATCTGTGTCAAAACAAACACAAAACACAACAACCACAAACCATGACCCGGTTTATGAACCAGACCAAACATTGACCCAGGCCAAAGGCCAATGGGCTAATTATTTACAAACGAGCTTAATCAGCTAAGCCCAACAACATTACAAAGCCCAATATAACAATCCAGTAATTGAATTATAGTTTGTGTATATAATTTTAACACCCCCTCTTAATTCAATTACCAAACATGTTTATCAGACCAAGCTTCTTACACAAAACTTCATGCTGACTACTCAGCAACCCTTTAGTAAATATATCAGCAACTTGCTGATCAGAACTAACCTTTACAGCATCAATAAAACCAGCACTTATTTTTTCTCTCAGAAAAATGCCAGTCAAGTTCAAAGTGCTTAGTTCTATCATGAAACACTGGATTCTCAGCTATTGATATAGCTGCCTTACTATCACAATATAGATTCAAAGGCAATTGAGTCTTAATACCTAATTCTTTTAGTAAGTTAGATAACCATATCAACTCACATGTTGTTGAGCACATGGCTCTGTACTCAGCCTCAGCTGAAGATCGAGCAACTGTGTTTTGTTTCTTACTTTTCCAGGAAACAAGACAGTCACCAATAAACACACAAAACCCAGTCACAGACTTCCGGGTATTAAGACATTTAGCCCAATCAGCATCTGAATATGCTGAAAGGGTTAAGTCTTTCCCTTTTTTAAATAGAATTCCCTTACCAGGCGACTGCTTTAAATATCTAAGCAGCCTTAAAGCTATTTGCAATACTTTCTGAGTTGGTTTATGCATAAACTGACTCAGAAACTGTACTGCATAGCTTATATCTGGACGGGTCAAAGATAAGTAAATGAGTTTTCCTATAAGTTTTTGAAAACCTGTTATATCATCCAACAGCTTATCATCTTTACTATTTTTAATAGCAAGATTATAATTTTGTTCTATTGGAACATTAACAGGTTTGCAACCAAGATATCCAAACTCACTTAACAAGTCTAGGCAATATTTTCTTTGATTAAGACATATTTCATTTTCAGAATATAATACCTCTATACCAAGAAAATATTTCAACTTTCCTAGATCTTTGATTTGAAAACTTTCTTTTAACAAAGTTTTCACATTTGTAATTTCCTGAACACTATTACCAGTGATGACAATGTCATCAACATACACAAGTAGGACAATAAAAACATCTTTTTCAGATTTAACAAACATTGAGTAATCACATATACTTTGAACAAATCCTATTTTCTTTAGAACCTCAACAAGCTTCTCATTCCATTTTCTAGGAGCTTGTTTTAATCCATACAAGGATTTGACTAACTTACACACTTTAGACTCATTACCAGAAGAGTATCCTTCTGGAAGATGCATATAAACATCCTCTGTTATTGACCCATAAAGAAAAGCATTATTGATGTCAAGTTGAAACAGAGTCCAGTTATTAAACACAGCAAGACTAATAACACTTCTAACAGTAACCATCTTTACAACAGGAGAAAAGATTTCTCCAAAATCTAAACCTTCTCTTTGATTATAACCTTTGGCAACTAGTTTTGCCTTATACCTATCTACTTGACCATCAGCCCTGTATTTGATTCTATATACCCACTTACACCCAATAGCTTTCCTATTAGGTGGTAAGTTGGTAACAATCCAGGTATTATTCCTGTACAGGGCCTCCATCTCATTATTCATTGCTTCTACCCACTTGGGATCTTTAGAAGCTTGATAATAAGATGTTGGTTCAACAGTTTTATTTACATTTGACACAAAACATTTGTTTTCAACAGACAGGTTAGAATAACTAACTACCTTTTCTACACCATATTTAACCTTTCTCTCAATCACATAGTCATCAAATCTTCTAGGTAAAACTGACTCCCTAGTAGACTGTCTAACAGAATTAAGTCTCTCTCCCTCAGGGGTATGTATCTCATCATTTGATCCCTCTAACCCAGAAGAGTCAGACTCTCTACCTACTGTGCTATTAGGTGGCTGATCATGATCATGATCTACCTCTCTAACAGCCCTGGGAGAGTTATCTAACATCTCCTCAGGTGAGTGATCATGAGCACTACTAGTTCCCCCTTCATCATTGGGAGGACTTGAACCTATACCTTCATCACTTTGAGAATTTTTGGTTTCAAAATTATCAAAAAAATTTAAGTGATTTAAATCTTTTAAAACAGATTCTTTAAACTCAGTTTTAAAAGGAAAAATATTTTCATAAAACGTAACATCTCTTGAAAAAGTAATCTTTTTTGTTTCAAGACTAAGAATTTTATAACCCTTTTTTAAAAATGAATAACCAATCAAAACACATTTATCTGATCTACTACAAAGTTTATCAGGTTCATTTAGGACAGTTTCAAAACACAGACAACCAAAATTTCTCAAATGACTCAGGACTGGGGGGAACCCATGGACCAACTCATATGGACTCTTACCAGCTAACACAGATGAGGGAATCCTGTTAATCAAATAACCAGCAGTAAGAATACAATCAGACCAATACCTAAGAGGAACATTGCTTTGAAACAGTAGGGCTCTAGCAGTATTTAAAAGGTGTCTATGCTTTCTCTCCACAACACCATTTTGTTGTGGAGTATAAGCACATGATGTTTGATGTAACATACCATTTTTATTGCAAAATACAGTCATTTGTTTATTAACAAACTCAGTTCCATTATCACTTCTTAAAACTTTAACAATCTTAGAAAACTGAGTTTTAATCATTTCACAAAAATTAACTATGTTATCAAACACTTCTCCTTTACTTTTTAACAAATAAACCCAAACAGACCTTGAGTAATCATCTACTATGGTCAAAAAATACTTGTATCCTTCCCTACTTGTGATCTTGTAAGGGCCCCAAACATCTAAATGTACTAGTTCCCCTACTTCTTTAGACTGATGATCACTAAGTGGGAAAGGTACCCTAACTTGTTTTGCTTTATGACATGTTTCACAAGGTTGATTTTCAGGGTTACCAATATTTAGTTTATCTTTTAAAACTGCTAAAACCTGATTAGATGGATGTCCAAGTCTACTGTGCCAAAGACTATGTTCAGAAACACTACTGAAACAAACATTACTAAAACTCACATCACTTCCAACAAAGTATAAACCATCCAGCTGTCTACCAGTCACCAGGATTCTCCTTGAACTGGAATCCTGGACAGAGCAGGAATGCTCATTAAAAAGAACATCTAACTTATTGTCTCTAGCAAGTTTATACACAGAGATTAAATTCACACAGTAATCAGGAATGTAAAACACATCAGTTAATATGACACCTTTAGCTAATTTAATATCACCAATCTTAGCAACCTTAGCATTAGTACCATTTGGGTGTCTTACTTCCATATTATATTTTGATACATCTACACAGTTAATCATATGTTTATCATTACCAACCATATGCTGATTTGCACCAGAATCCATAATCCAACCAAGAAATAAAGCATACTTAAGCATGGCAGAACAACTAGCAAAGTTTTCAAATACTTTAGACAATTTAGACAGAACAGACATACTTGAGAAACCATTTATTATAACAGACTCACCTCCCATGTTTGAATTGGAAGGTTGTGGGTCACTTCCAGATTTTTCACTGAGCAGGCTCATCAACTTGGAAATCTGCTCAGGTGTAAAAGGTGAGCCAGAACTAGTAACATTATTGGCACACACATTGCTGTTGTTGGACACACCATTCCTAGATACATTATTGTAATTACCATTATTATTTGATTTATTAAACTGACCAGTAGGTCTTTTCTTAAAACCAGGGGGTATCCAACAATCTCATAACATCTATCAATGGTGTGTCCTAGCATATTGCAATGTGTGCACTTCAAATTAGGATTAGGTCCTCTAACATTACTGTTATTATTGGATCTTCTCCTATTATCAGAATTCTGATTTGTTCTAGCAACAAATGAAACAGTTGATCCCTTTGATCCACTACTGGAACCTCTATGAGATTCCTCTCTAGAGATTACAGCAAAGGCAGCTTTGACTGATGGTAGTGGATCATTGGTCAACAAAGTAGTTCTAACAGGCTGATATACATCATCAAGCCCCATTAGAAACTGCATCAATTTAATCAAGCTATTAAAGTCATTAAAGTCTTTAGCAGCTTGACATGTACAAACAGGTAATTGCACAATAGAGTCAAATTGTTTCCACATAGTGTTTAGCTTGTTATAATACTCAGATACAGAACTACCACTTTGAGTAATGCCATTTATCTTTTGATGCAGATTAAACATAACATATCCATCAATTCTATCATAAGTATCTTTAAGATCAAGCCAAACATCTCTAGCATTATCAGAAAACACTTGCCCTAAGTACAATTCCTCACATACAGAATTAATTAGCCATGAAATTACCACAGAATTACATCTATCCCATTGACTAGCTAAGACATCATTCTCAGTTGATTTAACACATGTTCCATCTATAAATCCTAGCTTCTTTTTACCTTGTAAAGCTAGTTTCATAGATTTAGACCACACAGAGTAATTTTCAGTACCTTTTAACTTTATACAGATAATGGACAGACTAGATGTATCACTAGGATGCAAATACAATGGATCACTAATATCCAATTTACTGACAAGAGTACCTTCAGGAGGAGGATTAGGACCACCACCTCCTCCTTGATTCACAACATCACCCATGATAAACAGACAAAGAAAACAGGTAATCAACAAGAACAAATAATAAGACCAGACAATAGACCTAAGGCGAAGCTGTGACAGTGTTCCAGATCACGGGTTCGTCACTCAAGGTGCCCGTGCAAGTCTTATCACAGGAGCCCTTTTCCTAAGACAACACAATACAAGACAAGACCAAAGAATAGACCACCAACAAATAACAGATACAAACAGACAAATACTAAATCAAGGAACCAGACAAACAAATACAATCAAGACACAGATCAAGTATTGAGCCTACTCCGGTCCACCCTAACCCGGACAGTGCTCCTAGACACAAGACAGAAACAAAAAACAAGCAAGGAACGATCTCACCAAGATAACCCAAGTTAGGGTTTCTCCAACAACTCGTAGCTCGCAACCTTCACTTAGGGTTACGAACCAGAGAGCAAGCAGCTATCCAAATCCAGTCAAATAGCAAGCAAATCCACAGCCAACACACGTTGACCTCAACAATCCTGATAAAATACCAACAAGACACCAAGGATAATAGACCAGATCTACTTAATCAAGATCAGATCTATTATTATTCAACCAAAGAATCAAGAACCAGATCTACAAGACAGATCAGATCCTTGACAATAACAAGACACAACCAATACAGCGGAAGACAGTAAAAGACCAAGATCAAGAGCCTGTGGCTCTGATACCATGTAAAGTTTTAGGGTTTGAATATCAAACACAACAAAACAAAGATGAACAAAGGAGCCAACATAAACTCACAACCATAACAATCAGATGTAGGTGACAAAACTTGGTGGCAAAACTCTTATTAACCCAAACCAGAAAAGATCCCCCCAATACCCAATAGATCTCAGCAATCACTGAGATCTGTTATTAGAAGTACAATACAATCGAGATCTGCTGATTAACAAGATCAGCAGATCATATAAACGAAAAATACAATACAAAGACTTGATCAGACTTACAAAATAAGAACAAACCCTAAAACACTTTTAGAGAGAACAAAGAAAGAAAAGTGAACGACTGAAATAATTCGTTGTCACTATTCTTTATATAGTGCCTCCAGAAGCTTCCAGCCAGATACCCAATCAACGACTCAGATTAAAACAATCCAACGTCCATCATAATGCCAACTCAGCGATCTGTGTCAAAACAAACACAAAACACAACAACCACAAACCATGACCCGGTTTATGAACCAGACCAAACGTTGACCCAGGCCAAAGGCCAATGGGCTAATTATTTACAAACGAGCTTAATCAACTAAGCCCAACAACATTACAAAGCCCAATATAACAATCCAGTAATTGAATTATAGTTTGTGTATATAATTTTAACACACTAGGTTAAAGACACTATGGAATCTTCGACCCCAAAGTATGTGTCTGAGGGTGGAAGCAGTGTGGTGAGGGGGTTGGGTAGCGCCACGCATGAGCCCATAAAAAGGATTTCAGCGCCCCTGTCTAGATAAGAAGCAGAATGCACTATCACCTACAGCCCTTTCCTCTGTTGGGGACTTCCACGAAATGAAAATGGGCAGCATCGCTATATGATCCACTTTTGTAGCCCTGGTTTATATCCTGGAGTATTTCTATGGCCGACACGTCACCAAACCTACTTTAACAACCTAAAGGCATCCTGGTTGCTGAATGACCCCTTATAGCACGGCCTCTTGAACCTTGAACAAAAAAAAGATCTCGGCATCAGCTCCTCTGAACCAAAAAAAAAAAGTAAAATGAAATTTACCAAGACAAAGGAACCAAGTTGCTTTGGGTAGGCTTTGATCCGGCCAAACTAGTGGGTGTCACCTAAAGCAGCTCCCTCACGCCCCGGTTGATGAAAAAGAGTAGCGGTGAAACAGGAATTTGAGTGAATGGAGCCCCAACATAGAATTCTTTCCCAAAGGTTGCCCGGCGCCTCTTCTCTGGATCCCCTCGATTTGACATCCTATCTCTTCCATTCTTTAACTTTTAAAGGAAAGAAAGCATGATGAGCAGGCTTGTTTCTCGATATGTGACTTTAACAATGCTTAGAGAATCCATATCTATGGGGATTACCCGTCTTATTAAGAATTTGTTGCAAATGCATGTGAGGGAGCAATGCCTACATTAAGATTTAAAACTTGTCATCTACTTGATGGAAATGTTTGGAACAGAGAACTACAAACGCATCCCGATCAATAAAGGATGGTGGTGTTAGAAAACTATGTTGTGCTTTTGGTCTTGATGGTTTGTTCTGTTATTAGTACTTTGTTTATCTTGATGGTTGTGCTTTGTTTATCTTGATGGTTGTACTTTGCTTAGTGTTATATTTGTTTGACAAAGTTGTTGGTAGAGTTGAACTAGGTTTGCAACAATGGACATCTATAGTTAAAACAGAATTTAAATCAGGGTTTCGTTACGATCAGAGATTCTTATAGTTATAGGGCTTAAGAATCTTGGAAATATTCGTATCAGAAATTTTGCTATGCGATTGTGGTTTTTTTGTATGTTTAAGAGTTGAAGAAACAATTTGGATCTGAAAGGTTTATAACTTTCCTCTTAATCTTGTTTATACACCAGAATTTGACATGATATCATTGAGCTCAAACCAAATTTTAAGCATATTTAACACGGTCCGATACACAATACACCCATTTACAGATTAATATACCTACATGAACAGAATCAACTAGCTGAACACTACAATATACCCATTCACTTGCTGTCACTGAAATCTGCATCAATGACTTCACCATCTCCGTCATCAGTAGCACCCGAAGCCTTACCAGCGCCACCAGTTTCACCACCATCAGCTGCCGCGGCAGCACCACCAGCTTGGCTGTAAATAGACTGACCCAACTGCATCATTTCTTGGTTCAATGCAGCCAATGCATCCTTCATGGTCTGAGTAGAGCCACCGGATATGACATCTTTGAGCTCTTTCAACTTCGCCTCTACCTTCTCTTTCACTTCGCTTGGTACCTTTTCTCCGACTTCTTTAAGCTGCTTTTCACATTGGTATACAGCTGATTCTGCCTGGTTCTTTGTATCAATGGCCTCCCTCTTCTCCTTATCCTCCTTTGCGTACTTTTCGGCTTCTGCCACCATTCTCTCAACCTACAATCACAAACCCAAACTCGCATTGATACCTCGAAATCATCATAATCATAATAATAATAAAAACCATCGTTGTTTCTTTTGGGTATCCGTGAGAACCCGTTACTAGCAACTTCACATGACCCCACCAGTACCCTGATAAACAGTGGGATCAGGTAAAATTGCAGCTTGCGCTAGAAAGCGGCCTTTTAAGGATGTTAAATGGCAAAAAACCAGTGGAAGTTGTATTCGAACCTAATACATCTAGTAGAGGGAGGCAAGTGCTTATCACACTGCGCCATCCCTTAGAAGATTATTGTGATTTTAGTGGTGAGCATGATTGATACCTCATCGGAAGGCAATGTGCTAGCACCAGTGATTGTGATGTCTTGTTTCTTTCCGGTTCCTTTATCTACAGCCGTGACGGAAAGGATTCCGTTGGCATCGATATCAAATTTGACCTCAATTTGAGGGACCCCACGTAGCGCTGGCGGGATACCATCGAGTCTAAAGCTTCCTAAAGATTTATTGTCACGAACAAATTCTCGTTCCCCTTGAAGGACATTGATCTCGACGCTTGTTTGACCATCGGCTGCTGTTGAAAAGACTTCGGATTTTGAGGTTGGCAATGTTGTGTTCCTCGGAATGATCTTTGTCATCACACCTCCTAATGTTTCTAACCCTAGTGACAATGGCGTCACGTCCAATAATACTATGTTGCTTACATCACCAGACAACACACCGGCCTGCAAAAATAACATCATGTTGTATTCCATTGTAATCCAAACAATTAATTATCATAAGGATTTGGGATAAATATAATTCTGTTAACATTGATGACTAACCTGGACCGAAGCTCCTAGAGCAACAACCTCATCAGGATTAACTGTCACATTCGGTTCTTTTCCAGTCATCTTTACAACAAGTTCTTGAACCGCAGGTATACGTGTTGACCCACCAACAAGAACCACTTCATCAATATCTTTAAGAGAAAGATTTGCATCCTTTAAAGCCGTTTCAACCGGCGTCTTAAGCCTACACCAAATCAAATCCCCAAATTCAAAACCTGAATCATCTAAACAAATTTAACCTGCATTACACTAAATCTTGACAATCAAAGTACCTGTCTAGTAAATCAGAACACAGTTCCTCAAACTTTGCCCTAGTTAGTGTAGTGTCGATATGCTTCGGCCCATCTGATGTTGCAGTAATAAAAGGCAAACTGCAAGAACACGAACACTAATCAATAAACACGAAAGAAAGAAAGAAAGAACGAATCTTGATTGATGGAAACTGAACGTCTTCACCAAATGGAAACAGGTCGTCTGTTTATACCTGATATTTGTCTGTGTCAAAGTGGAAAGCTCCATTTTTGCTTTCTCTGCAGTCTCGGTAAGACGTTGAAGAGCTTGTTTATCTTTAAGAAGATCAATACCCTCATCCCTCTTGAAATTTTCAGCAAGCCAATCAACAATTCTCTGTTTAAATTTATAAAACTACGTTAATTTTAACAATAATGCTCAACGTCTGCATAAAAGACGTAACAATAATATTTTGTAGTTACGGTTCTTTAACCTTGTCAAAGTCATCTCCTCCTAAATGGGTGTCACCCGAAGTCGACAGCACCTCAAAAACTCCATCCCCAACCTCAAGAACTGCAAAAACATCAATCCGAGTCGTTAAAACTTGCCTGCAAATTGAACAGATTCAGGTAAGTAGTAACTGATACAGAAGCATACCTGATACATCAAATGTACCACCACCAAGATCAAACACTAAAATTGTCTCATTGTTTTTCTTTTCAAAACCATAAGCTAACGAAGCCGCAGTTGGCTCGTTGATTATGCGAAGAACTTCAATGCCTGCTATCCGCCCAGCATCTTTCGTTGCAGTTCTTTGTGAATCATTGAAATATGCAGGCACTGTTACTACTGCTTTAGTAACCTTATCACTTAAAAATTTTGATGCATCATCCACAAGCTTTCGCAGAACCTAATTGTGATATAGTTGAGAACAACAATTAGGATAGTCACAACAGAAAACTAATCAAATCATATATCCTAATTACATCCTAATTAAAGTACAGAAAATTACAGTAACCCCAACTATAATCAAACATGTTACATGTCTTTCAAACTAGATATCAGTTTAATTTTTGTTTTGTTTCGATGTCCGTCCATACGTAAGTAACAAAAAAACGCAGAGTCTGTCTTCTGTTTTTTTTGTGCTACATATTTTTTGCTTCACATTCAGTGTCTAATACTCTAATTTCACATGGGCAGAAAGAGTACGCTAAAGTGGTGGTGGTAGGCATGGCCGGCCCTTGGGTGGGCCGGGGAGGCCAACCGGCTAGGGTCTGGAAATATCGGGGGCACAATTTTTTAAAAAAAAATCCAATATATATATGTGTGTGTGTGTATGTATATGTTTATTTAAACACATCTTTAAACATTTAAAATTTGACCTATTAAATACATCTTTTAAATTATAAAAAAACCTAAATACTAGTAACCCATAACAAGTTTAAAAGCCCACTACCCATTCAAAAGCTAATCCAAACACTTTTTTTAAAACTCCTTTTCAAAAAGTCATAAGCCAATAAGCACTTTTGACCAAAAGCACTTTTGCATTTCCAAACTCAATCCCAAACACCCTCTCAATTGTTACGTTTATTGCTATATCATGTTTACTGCTATATCATGATCGTACATAAAATTTAGTTTAAATTATTTAATTCCTTAAAGCCTAAGGGGCCTAAGAGGCATATATTTAATGACTCGGTCAGGGTACGTAAATCCTAAGGGACGCCTCTGATGGTAGGTCGAGGAAGTGTGCGTGAGTGACCAAGTGAGAGTTATGAACATAACCGAAGTGACAAACGGGTAAAATTTTCATTCACCGTAATTTTAAAACTTAATGGATAAAAGGTTTGCGCCTGAGTTACTAATTCACAGGGGCATTTCTATTTTCTAGTAAACTAATCACAGTTAATACTAACTTACTACCAAACAGGCCAAAAAACCAAACAACCTAACTAACTAACCGAATAAACCGAAAACCGAACCGACAAACAAGTACACATTACCTGTGCAGAGATTTCTTCAGGGGCAAACTGTTTCCCAATAGCAGGACACTCCAACTTAACATTCCCTTTATCATCTCTAACAACTTTATACGACACCTGTTTCGACTCTTCATCAACCTCCATCATCTTCCTTCCAATAAACCTCTTAACAGAAAAAAACGTGTTCTCTGGATTCACAACCGCCTGTCTTTTGGCTATCTGTCCCACTAACCGATCACCGTTCTTGCTGTATGCCACCACGGACGGCGTCGTCCTTTGTCCCTCTGCGTTCGTGATTATGGTCGGTTGTCCTCCTTCCATTGCTGCTACTGCTGAGTTCGTTGTTCCCAGATCAATTCCCACCACCTTTTCGTTCACAACCTTAAAAACATGTCGTTTATTATGTTTCAAAGGTTTTAGAACAGATGATCGTTGATTGGTTAATGTGGGTTTGCCGAAAAAGGGTTTGTGGTTGGTGATGTGGGGTTTGAAGGAACATGACGGAGAAAAGGTGGTTGTTGCAGACATTATGTTTTTAGTTAGTTTTGGTGGTGTGTGTGTGTGAATTATGTAGTTGAAGTCTTGATTGTTGAAGTGTGTGTGTGTGTGAAGTATGTTGTTGAATATGTGTGTGTGTGTCAGTGAGATGGAAGAGGTTTTAAAGTGTGAGGAAAATATGGAAGAGTTGAGAAGAGTTAAGGAAGAGAGTGGAGTGTTCTAGAGAAGGCTTGTGATTTGGACATACTATTGATGCTGCTTTAGAGTATTGATGGGGACAAATTAGCAAGGTTTTGAAACCCGGATAAGACCGGCTGGTTCGGGTTGATACATCGGATCACTATTGCACTGAACCGGCATTGACTCGGTAATCTGGCTGATCGGATCGAAAAACCGGCCGGTCGGACCGGGATTTAAGGGGGTCGGACCGGTTTTTTTATTTTTTATTTTTTATTTTTTGGGGTTTTGGTTTGTATTTTGGTGGACCGGAGAACCGCAAGGGATTCTGATTCCATGTCTGGTCCGGTTCTGAAAACATTGCAAATTAGAGATCGGATAAATACTAAAATTTTGCAACAAATTTTAGTTAATGCTTTCATGTGTTTTTTTTTCTTTTATTTATTGACTTGTTGTATGTTGATGATTCACCAAACAATTTAATGATTAATTGCAGAAAAGATGAAGAAAATTACTTGGATTGCTCTGTAAATAGCGATATGCTAGCGGATTAACCTAATTGATAATACTCATAAAATAATTTGGTGATGAGAAGTTTATTATAACCATACCATTATTCTTTTTCCACTTGTTCAGTTGTTTGAGCAAACCCACTGTATGTCTGTATGTATGTATGTGTGTTTTGTATTTGTAAAAGCAAAAAAAAAAAACGTTTTTTGGTCTTTATGTCAACTGCAAACTTGGTCGTATAGCTCTTGAGCCCAGTTTGGCCCAAAATGGTTTTAGCCCATATAGCCCATTCAAATATGAAGATTTATTTAAGTTAAACAGGGCCCAACACATAACAACATGTCATATATTTATAACATTTTGTTTTTAGCTCAATCATAAAACCAAAACCGATACATACACCAAATCTTATCAAATTAAAACAAGTTTGCACTCCATCATCTCCTAGCTAGTATAATTAAAATAGTAAGATTAGCTTATCCTATAAGTTAATCTAGCACCACAAAAATCCATTGATCCCATTAAAATTACCAACGTGACTTGTTTATAGTTTTTTAAACTTTTTTAAGGGTAGAATGCTTACTGAAAATCTATTGAAGAGCTAGAGCAAACTAAGGGGACGGGGCACTGTCAGAATTGGTCACAGGTTCTTCACTACCAGCATAACACTGCTATTAATGGTGCTGGTAGTGGATGTGTGGATTGTTTGTTGGTTGTAATTAACAGACAGTGAAACACAAACGGTCATGTTTTTTTGTTATTTTATCAACATTTTAAATGCAACGGTCACTTTTTATGACCGTTTTTTCTTTTTTTTTTTTTGACCGTTTAACAAGAAGTTGGACGGGTATACATAAGGGTTTTTTTCAACCACAAAAAAAAAACACAAACTCTCAACACTTTAGTCTCCAACTACTTTCAAACACAAACAAATGGATGCAAGAAAATCAAAGAGTGTGGTAAAGGGTGGGAGAGATCCTCTAAATCAAGAGGAGGGGGTTCAAGTAGGAGACGTAGAGGTGAGGGTTCGAGCTCGGGTGTGGGGGAAGGTTATAGGCCCGTGATGAATTTTTCACAAAGTCAACCACTCCAAACACCATAACCGTTTTATCCACAAACACAACCACTTCAACCACAATACCAACAACCCCAAAAGCCAACCCCCACCCAATTATTATGCACGTTATTTTACACCACCACAACAAATGGTGGAGTTTGATATTTTTGCAATGAGAAGTCCAAGCAAATGATGAGACAGAGCGAGATCTCCACCTACGAGACGATGATGAGGAGCAGGAAGAAGAAGAAGAAGAAGAATTTGTGCCAGAAACACAATACACGGCACATGAAGATTAAGAAGGATGTCATTTAGGTGATGATGTGGAAGAGATGCTTGTTGTAGAAGATGAAGTTGCCGAAATTGACAAGCGGGGAAAAAGAAATTTTGCAAGCGATCAAAAGCTGAGAAGTGGACAACGGCACAAGGGGTTGCTTTGGCGAAAGCTTGGTGCTATGTATCGGAAAGCAATGAGAAAAGTAATAAAAGAAGCAGGGGGGAGTTTTTGGAAGGCGTTTCTAAAACATTACACGGAATTGTTGGGAGGATCCACCCGAAGCCTCGAGAAAATTACTTCAAAATGAATCGCCATGAACCCATAAATGAATGTGTTCAACGGACTTCATCAAGAAGCGGTAATATTTATAATTATAGTTAAAGTATAATTTTAGTTTATTATATAAATTTTACTAAAATATATTTTTATTTGCTTGAATATAGGAGCGCCTACAAGGTAGTGGATGTAGTGATCTTAATGTGATGCAACAAGCGCGGAAAGATTACAAAGGCACTCGTCCTTCTGGTTTTAATCATCAAACGGCATGGGAGATTGTAAAAGATAACGACAAATGGAAAAGCAGGTGTTGATGGGTGAACCGTCCGATAGTCATTCCGACAAGATACGGAAGTCATTGGAAGGCGGCAACTATCATGTGTCTGCGTTTTCTACACCGGACGACTGCACCCCCACTAGCAACATGTCAGATCTCAATGAAGATGCCAACCCAACGAGACCAAAACGCAAAAATAAGAAAGTCGTTGTCGACGAGTCTTCAAGCAAAACTTCCTTGGTTGACAAATTTGGGTCATACCGAGCGATAAAAGAAGATAAATTGAACCAGTTGGTCACCCTACAATCTCAACAAGCAGAAACAACTTTAGCGTTTTTGGAAGAACAACGCGAATTGTTGAGGCAAAGGCAGTATGACCACGACTTGAATATGTATTCAAAACCGCACGACCACTTCAAAGGTAAAAGTTTGGAATTGGTTTTGAAACGAAAAGAAGAAATCTCGGCAAAATATGAGTAGATTTTTTTTTATTTGTATGTTTTTTTCTTTTAAATGGACGTTTCTTGTATTTTTTTTTATTTAAAGTTAATGTATTTTTATTTTAGTTAATATAATGTTATTTTTAATTAAACTATTTATGAAAAAAAAGAAAACTAATAAATAACATTTCAGTGAAGTATTGCCTCTAAAAAACTGTTTCAGTGAAGTAATGTGGCAGTGCAGGATTGGTTGAAATCTGTGAAGTTGAAAAATTTTAGGGGTAGTGTGGATCCAGGTCACGGTTTCATGTGTTCAAAATGGTTGAGCCCGATCCGCTAAAAAAACAAGAGTCAACCGTATTAAAAACTAGTTCCATCTTTATAAAGAAACCAGTTTGTGAGGAAAAAAAAACTTGTTTCCCGGACTGGTTCTGACTGCTAGAATAGGTTGACCCCTTTTTCCACCTTCCTTTTTGCATTTTAGCCTCCCGCAAGTTAGTATATATATGTGTGGGACGTTTTGATTGAACCACGACAATCAAAAACGCATTCTAGACTTATAGACCTTCACGTTTCAAATTCTAGTAGGCAATCTTCCGTTGGTTGTGGTCCATCTTTCAAACCTCTAGTGATTACGAAAAGAAACTCGGAAATTTGGTGCGACTTTGATATATGTGCGATGTCGAGCGGTCCGATGAAGGCTCATTGCAAGTTTTGCAATAAACTTTTTGCAAAAGATGCAAACTCAACTTTAGTTATGTTTTTGTTTAATTTGCATTTTTTAAATAAAATTAAAAGAAAAAAACTGGTTTGGGCCTGGCCCAAATCGATTTGGATAGATTTGGGGTTTCTACTTCTAAAACTGGTTCGTAATAACTCGAATTGGTTTAGTCCAAACCGAGCACTATTTTAAATTATCTTTTTTGCTACGTCATAAAAGTTAAGATGTCAAGGAATTTATACACATTGACATATTTTTAAAAACGATTTTAATCATCAATTTTGTGTTTACAGCATTGTTGCAAAGTAAGGCCGAGTTGACCGATTACTCCCCGAGTACTCGCTCTAGGGTAGGTCGCTGAGTATAGCCGAGTTGGCCGAGTACTCCCCGCATAGGCCGATTTTACCCCCGAGTACCCTCCAGATTAGGCCGAGTACTCGCTCCAGGGTAGATCGCCGAGTACAAGCCCAAACCGAGTTTTGCAACACTGGTTTACAGTCACGAGATATACATAAACATTTGTAGATAGTACTTATCAAAAAATATATATATTTTAAGTTCAGAATAACTTTTGTAAAATCTTTTTATACAAAAAGTGCATTTTTAAGTCATTTAAAAAACTATTTTTTTTAAGTCATTCAAAAGAAATAATTTTTCTTTTAAAATGTACACAGCTACACATGCATTTTGTTTTTACTAGATAAATCCATTTTTTTATAACCATATGTCAATATTCGATTAATATTTTTATGGGTATTCCGAAGAAACCAACATATGGCCTACATTTATACTTTTCGAATATTTAACTTGACTACATGGGACTATGGGAGTTTAATTATTTTAATAAGTTAAAAAAGTTTTAGTTTTTTTATGTGATTTGTAATTTATATATAAAGGAATAAAAGCCAGATATGCATCAATAATTTGTCCACAAGAAGACATGATGAAATAATCTCATTGCCCCATTTCAAAAGTGCACTTAATTTTGAAGCACATGGTGTACAATGTGTTCCATTGCAAGTGTCTTTTTTTTGACTTGAAATATCAACTCCTTTAATGTCTTATTAAAAAAGATAACTTTTTATGGTCCATCTCTAGAAACATTTATCAATGGTAAATTATTTAAACGTACGAATAATTATTTTTTTATTAAAGTGAGTAGGCTGAATTTGTTCGACATAAATAAGCAACTTATTATTATGATTATAAAAGTAATATTAAATAAAAATAATTTAATCAAAATATGAAAGAACAGATTAATTTCCATGTATATATATGGGTTTATAGAGTTCAAAAAAAAATTTATTGTCAATAAAACAAGCAGCTTAGAAGCAAAATGTAACATCTTAAAATCATAAAACCCTAATTTGTAATATATCTTCAAATCTATAACATTAAATAAAAAGGTATATGAAAGTTACCTTTTAATCGAAACAATTGATGTAATGTTGAAAATTTGGTTAAAAAAACACTTTTTATCTTTAATATAAATAATCATAGATTAAATATAAAAAATAATCATATGTAATTTATATCATTATTATTAATGAAGGCGTTTGAGATCTTATTGTGTATGTATAAATTAAACCTAACATGAAGGAGATACCGATATGTGTTGAAATGAAACCTAACAATACGTTTGATGTAATGTAACTTTGTGGTTTTGGGAGGTCTCCGCCTTAGAGATTTCCTGTCGTTTTGTGTGGTTTAATAAAGTTTGCGTTTCAAAAAAAAAAATCAAAGTGTCGAAATTTTAAAATTAGAAGCTATTGTACTAAATATGTGTCGTAAATTTTGTTTTGCATGACCCGTTGAGAATCTGTCGGTAATTATCAACGGAATCTATCCATCACTAATTAGCCGTCGATAATACTTATTTATTTAGTAGTGTACGTAGAAAACTAGATAATAACCTGTCTCACCTTTTTAATCGTATTTTAACCCTTAACTCCTATGCAAAATTAGAGACTAGATAATACATTAGTGTTCCAACTTTGCAAGTTTTTGTTAGCAAAACGATTATTATTGATTTCCTTTCACTACCGACACTTGTTTAACAACAAGTACCATGCATTAACACCATATGGGTGTTCATCAGTACGGTTTACGGTTTACTTGGTTTATTTGGTTCGGGTTATTCAGTTTTCAAAATTTTGTACCCCAAACCAAATTAGGAATATGTAAACCGAACCAAATTCAACCGAATTGAACCAAAGTTTTTTTCTTCAACTTATATACCTTTGTACTCCGAAATCCGAATAGAAAGTTAGCAATTAATATAAATCAAAAAATCAAACCATACAATATATTGTAAAAGAAAGTGTAAAAGCAAAATAAAACAAACAAATCCGGAAAATAGTCTTACATACAAACACAAACATCATATAAATAAGTGGGCTTAATTTTGAGTTGTGTTACATTTAATATTTAGGCTTATATATTATATATGGCTTATTAAATATTATTATTTTTATTTAAAAATTAATTAATTTACCGGTTTATTCGGTTATCCGAATAAACCAAATAAACCATATTAAAAAAATGTAGAACCAAAAATCAAACCAAACACCGAATTAGCAATTCGGTTTCAGTTAAAATCAAACTAAACACCAAATTCATTGTTCAGATCCGTTTTTTCAATTATGGTTACGGTTTGATTTACGGTTTTTATTTGGTTTTCGGTTTTTGAACACCCCTAAACACCATTATTAATCAAAAAGCAAATTAACCAAGTAAACAAATTTAACCCAATCTTAACAATTCAATAAAAAAAAAACCATATTCAAAATCCAATTAACAAATCCATAAACCACAAACCAACTTCCATCATTTTAAAACTTTACCATCTTTCCACTAAAAAAGACCCACCCAATCACTTTCACACTCCTACCACACACCGCACCATACGATCTCCAAACAGATCATACGAACCGATAAACCAAAACAACCCGGACCCCCTTCCAAACAAAAAGGCCCCACCACCACATCACATCCCTTTCAACTTAATTCAATACCAAACTTCTTCTATCATATCATCTCATCTCATCTCCCTTGGCTTCTACGTTATTACACTTTCCATACTCTTTTCTATCCCAATTCCACGGCCTAACAACCGTAAAATCATGGCCAAGCTCATAGTCAAAGTCATGGACGCCGCGGACCTCATGCCTAAAGACGGCCAGGGGTCCGCGAGCCCCTTTGTTGAAGTCGAATTCGACGGACAACGACAACGAACCCGAACCATAACCAAAGATCTTTACCCGTCTTGGAACGAGGCCCTCGTGTTCAATGTTCAAGAACCGAGGAGTCTACCAATGTCCATTATAGAAATATGTGTTTACAACGATCGAAAACCAAATGAACATAAGAACTTTTTAGGCCGTGTTCGGTTATCCGGGGCTATGGTCCCCGGGTCCGAGACTGAGGCATCTGTTCAAAGATACCCGTTAGATAAGCGTGGTTTGTTTTCGAATATTCGAGGCGATATCGCGCTTAAACTCTACCTTGCTCATGGCCCGTTTTCATCTGATCAGCAGCCACCACCACAGCAAGAGCATGAACAACAACAGCAACAGCAACATCAACAGCGTCATGAAAGTGCTAGACAAGTGCCTATAGTCGAGGAAATGATGAATACTAATGGTTTTGCTTATAAAAACGAGTACAACAACTTTGAGGAAGTAAAGGAGAAACTACACAAAAACAATAAAGAGAAAGAGAAAGAAGTCACGACTTTTTTCTCTGTTGGTACAGGAGGTGGTGGTGGTCCCGGTCCAGCATCAGGACCGGGACCGAGACCATCACCAGCTGGCCCACCTCCTGTATCTGTAGAAACAAAGGCTAACTTCATGAGGGCTGGACCAGCTCCAGCCAACATGATGCATATGCAATTCCCGGGGCAAAAACCGCCCCCGAATTTTGGGTTGGTGGAGACGCGGCCACCTGTGGCCGCGCGTATGGGCTACCGTGGAGCGGATAAAACCGCGACAACTTACGATCTGGTCGAGCGGATGCATTTTTTGTATGTTAATGTTGTTAAAGCGCGAGACCTCCCGGCGATGGACATAACCGGGAGTCTTGATCCGTATGTGGAAGTGAAGCTTGGAAACTATAAGGGAGTGACAAAACATCATGAGAAGAATCAAAACCCTGTTTGGAATCAGGTTTTTGCGTTTTCTAAAGAAAGATTGCAATCTACCGTACTTGAATTGGTGGTGAAAGATAAGGATCTTGTGACGAAAGACGATTTCGTTGGGAAAATTCGGTTCGATGTAGTGGATGTTCCTATGCGTGTGCCGCCGGATAGTCCGTTGGCACCGCAATGGTATAGATTGGAAGATAAGAATGGTATGAAAGTAAGGGGCGAAATCATGCTCGCGGTTTGGATGGGGACGCAAGCGGATGAAGCGTTTCCAGGAGCGTGGCATTCGGATGCTCATGGGATTAGTCCTCATAATCTAGCCAATACGCGGTCGAATGTGTATTTTTCGCCTAAGTTATTTTACTTGAGAATCCATGTGATAGAAGCTCAAGATCTGATCCCAGTGGATCGCAGTAGGCAACCTGAGTTTTATGTCAAAATAAGACTACAGAACCAACTGCGAACCACTGGAATCTCAAGGGGACGCGGGTTGAACCCGTCGTGGCAAGAGGAGTTAATGTTTGTTGCGTCAGAGCCGTTTGACGAGTTTATTGTAATAAGTGTGGAAGATAGGTTGGGACAAGGAAAGGATGTTTGCGTAGGACGGGTGATGGTTCCGGTGAAGAGAATCCCTCAAAGACTCGACGCCATGAAGCTTCTAGAAGCTATGTGGATCGACCTCGGAAGGCCTTCCGAGTGGGAGGAGGAAGGTGAGAAGAAGAAGGAGATGAGGTTTTCAAGCAAGATTCATGTTAGATTGTGTTTAGAGGCTGGTTATCATGTTCTTGATGAGGCCACACATTTCAGTAGCGATTTGCAAGCTGCGTCGAAGCATTTAAGGAAACCGAGTATTGGGCTTCTTGAACTAGGGATCTTAAGCGCGCAGAATCTGCCTCCATTGAAGATGAGGGAAGGTAGATTGACAGATGCGTATTGTGTCGCGAAGTATGGAAACAAATGGGTTAGAACCCGAACGCTTTTGAACACGCTAACACCTCGTTGGAACGAGCAGTACACTTGGGAAGTGTATGATCCGTGTACTGTGGTCACCATAGGCGTCTTCGACAATTGTCATATAAACGACAAGGAAGAGTCGAGAGACCAGAGGATTGGGAAGGTTAGAATTCGTCTATCGACATTGGAAACCGATAGGATTTACACGCATTACTACCCGTTGTTGGTTCTAACACCTTCCGGGTTAAAGAAACACGGCGAGCTCCATTTAGCCATACGGTTCACTTGCATGGCGTGGGTCAACATGATCGCTCAATACGGCCGACCCCTGCTCCCAAAAATGCACTATGTCCAACCCATATCAGTTAAACACATTGACTGGCTGCGCCACCAGGCAACACAGATAGTGGCGTCTCGGCTCTCAAGAGCCGAGCCGCCACTAAAGAAAGAAAACGTCGAGTACATGCTCGACGTTGACTACCATCTCTGGAGCCTGCGAAGGAGCAAAGCGAATTTCTACCGCATTATGTCCCTCATGTCTGGAATCACCGCAGTTTTCCGTTGGCTCGATGGAATTTGTATGTGGCGGAATCCCTTAACCACGATTCTCGTCCACGTCCTGTTTTTAATACTCGTATGCTACCCCGAGTTGATCTTGCCCACAATCTTCCTTTACCTGTTTGTTATCGGGTTATGGAACTACAGATTTAGACCCCGAAACCCGTCCCATATGGACGCTAGAATGTCGCATGCTGAAATGGCGAATCCGGACGAGCTAGACGAAGAATTCGACGGTTTTCCGACCCAAAGACCACCCGAAATTGTGAGAATGAGGTATGACAGAATGAGGAGTATTGCAGGGAGAGTTCAAACAGTGGTTGGAGATCTTGCAACACAAGGAGAAAGAGCAATGGCATTGCTGAGCTGGCGCGACCCGCGAGCGACGTCTATTTTCATAATAATTGCGTTGGTTTGGGCTGTGTTTTTGTATGTGACACCGTTTCAAGTCGTGGCGGTTCTGTTCGGGCTTTATTGGCTTCGGCACCCGCGGTTTAGGAGCCGGTTGCCTTCGGCCCCGATTAACTTTTTCAAGAGATTGCCTGCAAAGGCTGATATGCTTCTTTGATTTGATTATTGTTATAGTGTAATTGTCAGCAGAATAAATGCAAAAGGTAGCTATTGTTTTGGATTCATAATATTTTCATGTGTAGATTCAAAGTTGTAATATCCGGTTAATTGAATTTACAAGTTTTTCAAGTTGAAATTAACCATTTTAGTCGGGTAGAACGAGATCGAGATCGAACAGTGAAGTAACTGTTTTATTGATTTACCGGTCAGACCGGTCGAAACGGATTAGTTATAATCAACTAATCAACAGACAGAGGTTTATATTTCGGTGAAGGGTTATGACTCTGGTCGAAGTTTCTTCATCTTTGAATTGGGCCGCTACATGTCCTAATTTCATTGGTTTAAATTAAATAGAAGTCAAAATTTGTGGTCAAAAAATTGAAAGTCAAAACACTATATTCGTAGGTTGGTTGGATAGAATGGGTAATAAATTTCATTATCTCTTGTTTTCGGTTGCTGGTATGTGAATTCTAGGTTTCAGATACAAAATTAGGAGTTAATTGGTAATTTAGTCTATGAGTAAAAAAATTTCACTTTCATTTAAAACTTTTTTTTCTCATATTGGTTTTTATTTTTTGTTATTTTAGTCAATTACCCTAACTCAGTTAACTCAGGGGCATTTTTGTCCATACACACTGAAGAGAATATATGGTTATGGGTCGGAGCTCGGACCAAAGTAAGAAGGCCGGTTCCGAACCTAACAAAGAAATAGGTTGCAGACCGAAGCTCGGTTCACCAAAGGAAAACCGAAGCTTAGGCTAAACCGAACGCCCAGCTTCGGCTAGAAGGCCCATGGGCCTGGCCTCACCGAAGCCCACTTAGGAAAGTATAAATACCTCCCAAAAATTCCCCATTTGGTAACTTCACTTAACTGTACTTTCTGTACTTTTCGTACTTACTTTCCACTTCTTAAAACCATACTTATTCTCACGCCGGAGGGTGGTCACAGAGAGACCCTTCCTCTCCCCTGTGACGAGCCTAACGGTGTTCTGTTTTGCAGGTTATCCTCAGATCCAATCATCCATCACTTCTTCTTACATTATCTCTCAGATCTATTCCACCGAACCAACTAGAGGTAACTTTTTTCCTCTTCACACACCAAAATAAAATTAACCCTATCTTTTTCACCCCTTTTTAATCGCTGGACTATAACGTTATAAACCCTAACTTTAACCACAACACAAAACCTCATACAAACACACAATTAACAGCAAATCCATCTGATCATCAGTGACGATTGATCTACAATGTGGAAACTTCGAGAACCTGGGTCGGATTTTGACCCTAACGTCGAGTATGGTAAGTCGTTATACGAGCCCTAACTTACTTGAAGCCCTGTTTTGGTTAAATTATTTGCTAATGTTGAATGTTAATGTTGGTATGTTTTGGTGTTTTTTTTTTCAGTTGATGACCCGGATTCCTTCACAATAGAGTTTCATCATAGTGGTGAACTGGTTGATTCTCCACAAATAGGATACAAGGGTAAAGTCTCTTATGTTGACTATGTTATTGCTGATCTGTTTTCTGTAATAATTGTTAATGATATGCTGATAACTCTGGGTTATAAAGAAGATGACTTAGATGGGGGTTAGATACAGTTTTAGGGTACCAGGAGAAGACTTTGAATTTGGTTTAAGGCCATTGGTCATGTATAATGATGTGCTTAGGATGCTTAAGTATGTTCAAAAGAATAAGGTGATTGAGGTTTATATTGAGCACTTCAATGGCATTCCTGATATAGGTGAACATGTAAATCCTGATGTGGGTAGTGAGAATTCTGATGCAGAAATTATTGAAGATGAGTTCAATGATGATGAAGACAGTGAAGATTCAGAATACAAGGAGAAAGAAGAAGATGTTGATGAAAGTTATGAGGGTAGTGATGAGGGTGAAAAGGATTGTGGTTCAAAGGCAAATGTTAGTGATGAGGGTGAAACTTGGAAGCAGGTGTATGCACACACCATATAACCAATAAATGGACAAGACATGTGGCCACCTTCTCAGTGCCCAACAACATTAATAGCTCCTAAGTTTCACAAAAAAGCTGGGAGACCCAAAAAGAAAAGAAACAAATCACAAGTGGAACTGGAAGAGGTTAACAAGTTCACTGAAACTGGAAAAATGTCAAGGAAAGGGCATACTGTAACTTGTAAAAGGTGTGGGGGGAAAAGGTCATAACAAAAGGACCAGCACATGTACACAAGCTAGTGGTGGTGGTCATGCTCAGGTTGGTGGTGGTGCAGAGGCTGGTGGTGGTGCTCAGGTTGATGGTGTAGTGGCTTAGGATGTAATGGGCCAGTTAGTGTTTTGGTGTAATGGGGCATTTTAGTTTAGGTGTAATGGGTCATTTAGTCTTTTGGTGTAATGGGTCATTATGGTTTAGGTGTAATGAGTCATTTGGTCTTTTGGTTGTTTAGGTGTCCAAATGGTTGTTTAGGTGTCAAATGGGTCATAATGGGTCATTATGGTTTATGTGTAATGGGTCATTATGGTTTACAGCTGTTGTCTTTTGGTCTTTGGTTAAACAGTGATTGATACTGTTGTATTTTGGTAACTTGGTATGAATAACAATGCCCTGTTATGTCATATTATATTGCTGTGTTTTGGTTTACTACTGCTGTCTTACTGTCTTCATTTGCATCACTGTTATACCCAAATATCAAACATGCATTTCATATCAAATGTTGCTCATTATTCATTACATAAAGCTTACACCTTAACATACAAAAGGACAATTACAACATCATCTTCAATTACAACAAGTAGTACATGATAATAAACAACCAAACTATCCCTAACATCATCTTTAATCTCTTGTTTTCAGACGACAATCTTTCGACAACTTCTTGAAGGTCTCGTACTGCTGTCTCAGACTAAGGGTGTTCAGCCCACCCAACAAACCCACAGCTTCTTCTTTCTCTGTTGCAACAGTTAAAACGCCTACCTGGGTTTAGGGATGTCCTCGAGATACGTACCCTAGTTTCAGCTCCACACCGACAAAAAACCATCCTGATTTTTAGTAGCAGATCATATATGAACTTTATTGTTGTTGAATTACGTGAGGATGGGGTGAAAAGGTGAAGGGTGAAAAGTGGAGAAGTAGGGTTGAATTGGTAGAGATTATGATATTAATAAGGGGTGATAGGAGTTGGATGAAAATGGCTAAAGAAAAAAGTTTGGTGTGTATGGACAAAAATGCCCCTGACTTAAATGGGTTTTGTTAACTGAGTTAGGGCAGTTGACTATATTAACAAAAAATAAGAAACCTTAAGGACACAAACGAGAAAAAAAAAAAGTTTTGGATGAAAGTGACAATTTTTAAAAAATCTCAGGGACTAAATTGGCAATTAACTCCAAAATTAGAATGTAGATGAATTATGATTATTTTTGATAAAATAGATAAAATTAATTTGTTACATCAAGTTAATGGTACTTTTATTTGAAACGTAATTTTAAGGATAGTTATTATGTTATGAACATATCACGGCTTTTCTCTTCATCTTTAATAGAGTAGAATTTGCTACTTAAAAAGCGTAGCTTGTTGTCCGCTTACTGATCGTCCTATTGTAAATTGGTGGAGTTGTTTAAGGAACTTTTATCTTTGTATTAAAAAAAATAGTTCTTTTTACTCACGGCTACCCCCTTTTAATTATCCTTGTTAATTCATGTTAGGTTTCATGATTGCTAATGCGGTGGTGATATCTTCTCGTCTTTTTTTTTTTTCTCACTGTCTCTCGCTATGGATTTCGATGGCAAGACGTACATGAATCGATTTTTTTTCTCCACGGCCTCGATTAATTTGCTGTTTAGCGTATTCCACCACAAAAAGTCTCTTAAAACATTTGTCACATTCACCACCTCTAGTTGACATCTTCAGCATCATCTTTGTTGCACATCCTATTCAAAAGGGTCTGACTTATAAGTATAGGATTTTAACAAACATGATACTATCATAGGATTCTTAGAGAAGTTATATGTTAAGACTTGATTGGTTACGACTTTTATAATGTTCGATCCGTTCATCGTATCACAACAACTATGTTAGACATGCCCTATTTAAATCCTGACTTTGTGACTCATAAATAAAACCACAAGCTTACATCTTTTCCTTAGAAAAACTGTTTGTTATTAATGTAGCTTTATTTCTAAAATAAGATAATGTTTTTATAAAAGTCGTAACCCATCAACTATTGTTGTAACTTTACACTATTATTATTTCTTCGAACTTTTTACAAATACCTTTTTTTATGAAAAGCAAGTCGGTGGGAGCTCGATTTTACATAAAAGAAAATAATAGAAAGAAGTAAAATCAATCATTCAATTTCTTTTAACTAAAATTGTGAGCATATATACAAAAAATGGCCAAACTTGGGTGGCATTTATTCGAAGCTTTTTAATAGGGTAATGGCTTTGGTTGAAATTTCTACATCATATTCATTGCAATGCGCCACCACATGGCCATTGGTTTTAATTAAATTTTTTAGAACAAAAATATTTATTTTGCAAAAAATAAAACTCACACTATATTCATTGGATGAAATTACCAGTAAATTGTCAATATATGTTGTTTGAGGTATATATGTGGCTGGTATGTGAATTTTAGGTTTTAGATCCAAAATTAGGATGTAGTTGAATGATGTTGATTTTCCCGTCATTGTGTGCCTTATACATGAAGCACAACGGTTTGATTGGGCTTATTACTTAGGTGAGAGGGCCGGGCGCAAGATTTAAACTTCACTAAACTACCATTGTTGTCATCATCCTTTAAACATTTAAATCAAAATGACCTTACACATAACAGTAGGCTTTTAATACAACTCATATAGAAGTTATATGTTACAACTTGAACCAGATTAACAAAATACCTTACTATTTTTAAATAGAGTAAATCTAAACGAAATACAATAAAGAATATATTTCTTTGTTTAGATATTGTAATGTATTAGTCATTTAGAAAAGAGTTCTATAAAATCACCAGTTGGCTTCACCTAAACTACTAAACCACCACACCAACTCCCACCATCGTCCCCTGCTACCATCCCAGACAAAACTATCGCAACGCCAATAGATGTTAGCAGGTTAAACGGAACTAAAGAGTTTAAATTTGGTTGTCGGGGTGCATTTGCAGGTTTCAGATCGACAAAGAGTTACATGTCACACTTAATTGACTAGTTTAGTTTTGAAAATCTAAAAAAATCTTATCAATTCTAGAAAACTTTTGTTAAACAAGGTCCATTCTTATAATGTTCTCAAACAATTGTGGGCATAAAAGAAAAATAGTATAACTTGGGTGACATTTATCTTAAAAAGATCCAAAAGTTTCATTTTAGCCCAATTCTTCCACATCCTCAGCCACCACCACCACCATAATAATAATAATAATATGGCCGCCACCGCCGCTGCTATTGTGCTACCAGCAGCAGCAAGGAGAACATCATCAGCCTCAACCATAATAAACAACATTAGTCGCAAACTAAACATTACCTCCTGCTGCAATTACTCATCATCTCCATCAAGTAGAAAAACAGTTAATTCTTTACTCAAAGCCTGGGTGCTGTTTGTGTGATGGGCTAAAAGAAAAGCTTCATTCAGCCTTTTCTCTGTCTTCTTCCAATTCCCTTCAAGACGTGGATTTGCAGATAAGGGATATTACTACTAACCCTGATTGGGAAAAGGCTTATCAGTATGAGATACCTGTCTTGACTACACTCCGTTCTGATGGCACTGAGGTTGGTTTATATATATATGTTCTTGAATTTATTTAATATACGTTTACTGATATACCCATTTTTTAATCATCATTCAACAATAAAAAAAAGGGATTTTTTAAAATTTGCGGCTGCTAAGTTTTAGGTATCGTTCGTTTCACCCAATGGAATGGAATTGGAATGTATATACCACTTCTTATGTTTGTTTCAACAAAAACAAAAGGAATTGTAATTGAACAACAATACACGGAAGGGAATCTGTATTCCAATTCCATCGAGATTTCATTCTATTCTGTTAAACAAACACACCTAAATTCATAGTTGTTAAAAGCCATTGCCTCTTGCGCCTAGGCCCATTTTTCAGGCGAGGCGAGACGAGACAATTGCGCTTTAAGTCGAGGAAATTGCGCTTTAATTCTCCAGGTGATGGTTTAGGAGTTTACGCGCATATTCCGGCGAGATTGCCAAACCCCCAGAGTTTCCAACCAAGTTCTCTAAATTATGGCTATAATCCAACTATAATTCTACTTTTATCTAAAAACACTACTTTTATTCACTAATATTTTAAAACATTTGATACCAACTAAATGATATTAAATGTTATATAATAGCTTTTGTTTATTTTATTTGAATAAATAATACTATTTTACTAACGCATAATATATTTTTACTATTTTCTTCTGTTCGCTTTTTTTATATCAGTCAGGCTAGGCCTATGCGCCTTGAGTGCGCCTAACGCATTTGATAACTATGCCTAAATTCCAAATCAGATTATAGTTCTCGTGCGAATTTCAATTCCAATACAATCCATGAAACGAACAATACCTTAGCTCTAAGATCTTAAGGATGCATAACGTAAACGATAGGAACTGAAATTGATATAAGAGCATAGTTGTAGAAGGGTCAAGGCACACTCAAGGCACAACGGGTGAGCCTAGGTGCAAGGCGCTTAAAAGATGAGGACCCTGGATAAGCAAGGCGCATAGCTTTAACATACCGGTTTTAGGGGTTTTAGACATGTTTTAGGAATGTTTAGGGCTCGTTCAACTGAGCATCACAAATTATCCTCTGCATTATTCTTCCGCGGTAGAGCTAAAACAAATAACGCCCTAAAAACTAAATGCCGAGATTACTTATATAAATAGTTGTCAAAGAGCCCCCAAGGCATGGGCCGCATGGCGAGGTGCAGACAAAACGCCTAGCAACCGTCCAGGTGCTCCGGCGAGCTTCAAACCAAATTCTGGTTTGAACCTGTAAATTTCAGTAAAATTCTAAAATTTCCGGCCAAAGTGGCAAACTAGCCTGCAACATCCAAAAACGGCCTGGAACTGGCATAAAGCGAAAACACAATAGACGAATAAATAACACAAATAGATAAACAGTAAGATAGGGAAGACTAGCCCTAGTCTTAGAGATATGATATCCACATTAAGCAATGCAATGATTCGAAATTTGCTTTTAATTGCTAATGAACCACTCTAGATATTTATATACAAATATAAGAATACAGATCAAAACTGCCAAGTCACATGGAAACCTTGAAGCCTCTAAAAGAATTCGTAGAACTAACGAGTAAGGGTAATACCACCGTATTGTTTGGAAAGAATTAGAAATACGTTGAAGGATTAGAAATTGTTTGTAACTCTATTAGTGATATTGAAGTGTAATAATAATATTGACAAATTACTCTTATATTATTTTTATTTTTGTAATTTCTTGTTTCTTTTTTCCCTATTTGAAGGTTCAATTATAAGTATGTGTGAATATATTTAAATTGCCTTTTTGTTAATTTCCTGTTCATGAGACCTTTTAAAATTTATGTTAGGATAAAAAAATGATGCTTATCAATAAACATAAATTTATTCACACATGATAATTCAACTTACTAAAATGTTACTAATAACCCGATCTCATTCTTTAAAATAAACTTCACCATCTACCTCATCCAAAATATGAAGAATTTTCTACTAGTTCAGGGTCAGTGCTTATCTTTTTAATTGTTCTGTATGACTGTATCTCTCTATTTGAATCGGTTATTGTATTTTGAAAATCAAAGAAGATTTGTTGACTGCACTATTGAATCTGCCAAGCAAAGGATCCACTTAGTTTTTCCTCTTCTTATAACAAAAAAATAGAGTTTTTTTCAACTTGAACATTTGTATTGGTAGGTGCACTATGACTACCTTCCATCATCTGATCAAAAATGAATTTCAATTCGGTTTTTGTTTTCTCGCTCTATGTTTGCCTCCTCTTCCATTGTAATCTTTGCCAAGTACTATACACAAATCATTAAAGTGTGTGAATGGTTTGTTTTTCCATTTAGCTGCCTCTTTATGATCCTATTCTGATATCATAAGCTTCAAATAATAAAAACCATACATCTTAACTAAAATTGTATGAATCATGTAATTATGTATAAAATAAAAATATGGCATGTACCTTGAGGTACGAGTTCCAAACGACGAAGTTGGTAGTCTGTAGTCATACTATGTATTACTTTAAAATAGCCTAAACACTAATGTTTGTACCATACAACGTATTAGGGACAACTTGCTAATCTTTTTTCATTGCCGTCATCTGACATAACATGTGATTTATCCAATGCACCCGGGTTCAAGGTTGCTTCATTTAGATAAAATATGATAAAGAGTCAAAATAAATATGAATCAACACGTTCAATAAAACTTCTATTGTGATCTGCCCCTTATAGTTACTAGTCTTGCTCGTCATACCTAATGTTACATATGTCTAACAATAAAGATAAGAAAAATAAAATTAAATAATATCATTACAATACAACAAAATATATTCAGACATAAATTAACATACACAAGTAAAGAGTCTCATAGATAAGTTCGTTTATAATACAATAGAAACTATGGTGATGGACAAGAATTGAAAGAGCAAAGCTTGTGAAGGCTTTAATGAATATGATAAGTTTTGGAGAATTTAAAGCCAGTAACGACTTTATATTTGAATATTTCCATGATCTTGAATTAAAGAAACAGTCCTAAACTTATGGTATCAAAGTTGAAGATGAGGAAAGATTGGCAAGATAACAAATTAACAATGATATGGTGAATGGTCCGAACTCTAGTGGTTTGATTGTAAGAGCGTAATACATTGTGACTACCAACACCGCAGTTTGGAGTCGTACATCAAAGTCCATGCTATATTTTCTATATATTTTAATTTACACGATATTATTTTTGTTGCCTTCTTAATGTAATTCTGAATTTTTTGATAAATTCTAGTTCTACAACATGATGTTGAACTTGTTATTTAAGTGCATAATGGAATCTTGATGTTGTTGACTTGCAGGAAGTAATTCCTAGATTTTCTCCGCGTGCTGGAGTAGACCACATCCAATCAAAGTTAGCAGCTGCACTGAGTCGAGACGATTAGATCAGAGGTTCCATAAAACTACATTATTAATTAGAAAACAAAATGTCAGTTGTTGATACCCAATTGTACATTACAGATCATTGTCTTCTTCTCAAGTTGTTGACTGTAATCATACCGTCAAAACGGTCATCCACTTTTGTATTCAACTGAACCATTTTGTTTGTTATGAAACTGTTGTTTTTGTTTACAGTACTATATACCATTAGTAATGATTGATCTTGTTTACATGTTCATAAGTTTCCATGTTAAATTTGGTAGGATGTGGACAGGTATCAATGAAAAGAAAGTGTTTCGAAGAAAGGTTTTCTGAGGAAGAATGGATTTATAATAATCCACACTGAATTACGCATTAAAAAAGGTGTTAGTTACATCTACAAAGATGATAGTGATAAGCCGATAATCACATCATATAGTATTATAGAAACAAAATTCCAATCAAGACGAGCCAAACTAATCCAGTTTTTTAAAACCAATTTAAACCGAGCCAAGGCCAGCTCAAGCTCAATTTTCAACTCGGTTTAAAATTCAAGCTAAGCCAAGTCGGCTTGGGTTAAAATTTGAGCTGAGCTCATGCTAACCCTGGCTCAGCTCATGAACAAGACTAGCGGTGATGATGAAACTTGTTTTTACTTGCTTTCAAAATTGCTTTCCACAAGCCATGAATGATTGCATGATGAAAATACAAATTTAAGTTGCATATGTTTTGTCCACATGCTATATCTGCATTTTTCTCTTCACATCAATTGTTTCATATTACAATATCAACACAAAACACCTAATGCATGCTCTATAATCACAAAATACAAATACAAAAACAAAATCACATGGCTTCCATCTCCACTAATCACATTAGCTGCTTCTTAAGATCATAACAAAGCTTCAACATTTCATCAATCAATGAACACTTTAAATCCCGTGAAATTGAACCCGAACCAACAGATTTAATATCCGGTATTGGGTTATTTACGAATTGTTGAAGCCGAGAACATGACATTTTTATCTCTGAATCTTCACTACAAGAATCGGAAATCAATTGAAAAAGACCAGGGTGATGATGTGGCATTTGAGGTGGAATTTTGGGAACAAGGAAAGGATGTTGAAGAAGTTGAGGGAGTTTCCATCTCTCCTTTTGGTCCCACACAAGACACTTTTTCATTAGATCAACAAGCCATAAGTTCGGTAAAGATTCATAACGTATTTCATGATTCGGGTCTGTAATCACTTTAAACTTTGCCCAAAAAGTTGTGTAATCAGCAAACGGTGTTCTTCCATATACCATTTGGTAAAGGATACAGCCTAGTGACCAAATATCTGATGGCCGACCACATTTAATTATGTTTCCATCTGCATCTGTCTCGTTGCACAAAAACGCCTCAGGGGACATGTAACTTAGTGTTCCCATCTGCACCAATATATATCTTTTTTTTCATTTCACAAAATAAATACCAAAGTCGTTGATGTTGGCAGTAGGTAATGAGCTAACCTGAGATTCTCGTTGAATGTTGGTAGTGTCACTCATGATAGCTTTTGCAATACCAAAGTCGATTAGCTTCAACGAGCCTCTCACAAGGAGAAAATTAGCTGGCTTCAAGTCCGAGTGCACAATACGTTCTTCGTGTATGGTTTTAACAGCTAAAAGTATTTGCTGCCATTTATTCCAAGAGAAATATAATTATAACATGACTGTCTCATAAAAGTTGCAAATTTTATACTATATATTGTAACAAAAAAAGTTTATAAAAGTTGATTCAACCTTTTTAACGATTAAAAAGGAAATTAAAAAAAAAACAGGCTGAGACCAGCCTGGTCTTTAAAAAATATGATTTTTCTTTGTCAAAAGACTGGACAGTTTTGGACCGACTGAAAACTGGTTGTGTTGTCCACCTCTATTGCACAAACCATACACCCTTTGGATCAATTTTTGCTACAATGTTTTTTTTTATGCTAAAATAAAATATGATGATAACAAATTTCTTGGGTTTGCCAGAACTATAAAACTATCATCGCTATAGTTGGAACATAACTACAAACACAAACTAAAATTTACAAATCTGAAAATGAGGCATAGAAAGTATTGATAGATACCTGCCAGTAAAAACGAAGCCAGTTTTCATCTAACGTCGACTTGGAATCATCCAATTCCCTCCATTTTTGGGAGAGCATGTGAGCTAGATCAATTTCACCATACTCTAGTACCATATATATACACCCATCTTCCTTCACTCTCCCATCTTTGTTAGTCATACTGCCACTCATAACTTCCTTCAGCAAAGCCTTATCTGTCACCTATGAAGAAGATGAACATTAACAGCAGTCAAGAATCACCCGGGTACATCATTTTCTTTTTCCCCCTTTTTGCAAATTGCAATCACAAAAAATAGTTACCCATGGTATTATTATTATTATAGATACATGTAAAAATGAAATGCATTAGAATTTAGAAACAAAGTTCCCAAAATCAACAAGATGGCAGTGCATACTTATATTGGCAATTGTAATAAGGTGACAATAGTTTCATGCAAATTTGTTTATGACCAGGTCATTAATCAAGGAATCAAGTTTATGTTTTATATCTAACGGGTCATACATGCAGATCAAATTAAGAGAATGGGTCCAATGAGTCAAAAGTCACCCAAAATATATATAGTTAATGCATATAACCTCTTAAATCAGTTATTCAGAAAACTAGATTACTATTATTGAAATTAACCATCTAGCCAGTTTGTGTGATCTTATAATCACGATATTAATTGGTAGATAATCTCTCACAGTTTTATTCCCTCTTGATCATGAAAAGCCTAATTAGCCATAAGCAATAACTATAGCTTTGCTGACAATGTCAAATGATCGATTTTTATCTCTTTGCTTTCATCCTGCAGATAGTTTTACTCGTATGATGTATAAGATCATATCATGTTTTCAACATTAAATGGCACATCACCCATAGTTCAAGCCTATAAAGCATTTAGGTTAGTTGGCAAGAAAATACACACCACAAGTTAGTTATTATCTATCTAAAGCACGTACCTCGTAATCAATGAGTTGGATAATGTGGTCTTTTCCCCTGAGTTTGTTTAAATATTCAATTTCCTGACAAAACCCAAACGCGGTGCCATAATCACGACCTTTAAGCTTTATCTTTTTCAATGCATAGATCGTGCAATCTTGAGAAATAACTTTGTGGACTTCACTGCTTCCTCCACTGCCTATCTTTCCAAGCCTTTGATACAACTTTCCATTAACCTTAAAAAACTGATCAGGATCATAGCCTCTCTTACGACGTGTTGATGCATCTTTCTTGGAGGCAGGCTTTTCAATCCTTTCAGACTTTGAAGATACTGATGTCACTTGAGAAATTTGATCGTTTGTCATGGGAGGTTGGGATTGTAAATCCATATTGGAACCTCCAAGTAGGTCCCCCTTGGTTGACTTGTCAACAAGAAGAAGAGGATCTATATGCATTCCACTTGACCCTGCTTCTTTGAACTGCCGATCATTAGGGAGCTCACATTTATTTACAGGATTCTGATCAACTATTATTTTGTTATTATACTTTGGTGGGCCCCCCATATCAATTTGAGAAGCTTGAGAATTGCAAGTTGTTGAACTAAGCATGGGAGCATTTACTGAATTCACTAATGTTGTTGTAGCACATGTTGAACCAACAACTGAAGATGACGTCACCTGGCTACCAAATTCACTCTGCAGAAAGCTCCTCAAAGGGTTGACCTGATTCTTGAAATTCTGGTCATTCACATCATCATTGGAAGCGGTCAAGACATCCGGTTGATTATTAACATCGCATTCCATTTCTGCCAATGCAAGTGAACCCATGTGAGTCAATAAGTTGGCTATTCTTTTGTCCATGTGGTCAACAGACCCTGCATAAACATTGTGCAGTAATACCATAATCGGATTTGATAGGTGTATGTGACACTAGCATATTTAGATACGCCCACCAATAGATCTACACCTAATAAATAAGTAACTGGTTGCTAATCTAAGATTCTTTTCCCGCTTCTCTCATTTCACCCCTTCGTGTTATATTTCTTAATTTTTTTAAAGTTAATAAAAAAAGCAACAGTAACATAACATAATATATTAAAACGTAATTTCAATAATATATTATCTCAAAATATCGTTTTATAATTCCTAAATCTTCATACTAACTATTTAATATTTCCTTTATTCAACCCGTGTAATACACATGTTTAACCTCACCATCTTATAAAAGCTTCATACTCTTAGAAAAAGTACAAAATAAATAAAAAGAACAATCTTTACCACAACTTTAAACAAATAAAAAAAAGCTACAAGAATAATCAGCAAAAACAATCAACCAGAGATCAGCAAATGTTACCATGAGATCTTGTGTCATTTCCCAATGCAAACTGAACCTTCTTTGTACCATCTCTGCATTTTAAGCATGGCATATCACCCATATTGTTGACTCTACAATCACAGCTGCAACCAGGCGGATCTCTCTGAACATCTATTGACATAAACTTGCCTTCGTCAGTATGTGTATCTGAAATTGAAGGCGGTGTTATTGAAGCAGATTCACAATTAACTGTGGTAAGCGTTGACATACTCTTCATCAGGGTACCAGAATCCTGCACCCTTTGTTTCACTAAAACATCATGAGATTCATCTGTTTTAGAATCTAATATCGCCTCTGAACTCTTTGATATTTCCCTTCTGGGAACTATGGACCTTCTGGGTAGGATATTTCTCTCTGGCATCATACCTGCGGTAGAGAAAAACTAAAGTTGATAAAAGCTAACATTTTACTAGTAAATTCCACCGCGAGATGAACCAAATATAAACTAATAAGAATAACAGCTCAACCAATTTTGCTCCCTTTCGGCAAAGTAAATTAACCTAAGATTTAAAATTTAAATAAAAAAAAGTTTGATCCGGATTTTTCATTCCTTGTCTACTCTAATCTTCAACAGTATTTTCCGTACCACAACCACAAGAAATAGACTCCATGTCACCATGAATGAGAAACCAACTAAATTACCATGCTCATAGCCACGTTCCCATTATTTCGAAGTTCACAGTATTTACAACCATGTTCTTTGTATTTAAGTCATGTTGAATTAGGAACACATAAGAAGAAAATTGATGCAAAGTTTCTATTATCCCTGTCATCTTGTTCTTCGGAGTCTAGCCCGCTCAAAGGGTCGTATAAGAATAATAATAATAATAATCATCATCATCATACTCAGTTAATCCCACCAATAGAAAAAGCTAAGGTAGGTCAAAGGGTCGTATAAAAAGAGGCTAACTGTTGGAATAGTTGGATCCATTGAATTGTGTTTTAAATTGTTACTTTTGGTGCTTTCTATAAAATATCACACCAAAACAACCAAAAACATCATTTCTAAGTCCAAAATATAATGCCTACATAAACTCTCACACTTCTAAGGAAAAATGTCATTCGTAGACTAACCCTACCCTGTATATATAACATAAAACATATACAACATTAATAGTAATATCAAAGTGCCAATATGTAAAACATGAAATAATCGTAAGCCATGAAATCGTCCTCCGAGTCTACATCAACCTAGGCATCCAAAATATCAGTCAAATACCAGATAAATAAAGTCAACTAAAACCCTAAAGTTTACTGAAAAATTCATCTGTAAGTTTAAAAACCCTAATTTAACAAAATCTAGTGAGAATCAAATAATAGAGAGAGAGAGAGAGTACGGTGGCGTTTAAGGGCGGCTTGAGCATCACGGAAGAAGTCTGGAGAAGGAGTAGTGAAGGAAGAAGAAGAAGAAGAGGTAGTAGATGCGTTGAAGGAAGGGTAGATAATATTAATATTGTTGTGATCTGAAGGAAGGTTAGCCTTCCTGCTGTCCATGGAAGGATCTTACCGGCATTATTATTGTTGCGTATATCAGAGATTACGCCATCAATGTTCTGTCATTCTGTGTGTGTGTGTGTGTGTGGGGGGGGGGGGGGGGGGGGGGAGGGGATGGAGACGACGGCTTCGGATTTCAAATCTATGTTTGCCGCTCTGGCTTGTAAAATTATTACCCGGTTTGGTTTACACTTTACATGGTTATTGACGGAGGCACATTATTAGTTAGGTGGTAATTTCGGTGTTTTTTGTTTAGATAAAGTCATAAAACGCATAGTCGCATAACGTGATAAACCTTATCTGACCCGAACTGACTCGAAACATTTTGAATGTGTGATAAACCTTTTCCAACACGACCCTAATTTTTTATGTCCGGACCTACGAAATTGGATTATTAATAAACACTGAACCTAGTGTAAAAAATTCTTGGATCTGTCACTGGCTGGCTGCAAAATGTGAAAAGCATAGACACCAACCAAGAATTTAACTCTTATATTTATTATACGGAGTCTCTTTTATTAAAATAACATTAATAGAAAATATGACATTAAAATAAAAACACTACAAACCAACAAATAAAACTAATTTAATACAAGATCATTGAGACGTCTAGCCCATAAATGCATGACCACCTCATGGCGAAGGTTTCTGTGTATCTCGCGGTTCTTGAGATTGTGTATGTTTTGGAGTTTTTGATCATCGGTGATTGTCGATTCACCACGTGGGACATCACTTTGATAGTTTTGACAAATAGCATGCATTGGTCCTCCAAAATCATGTTATGTAGAATTAGACAAGTGTAGTCGTGTAGACGACGTCCGTTATTTGTACTCGTGTGAAAAACGTTATTAGGGTTGGCAATCAAGTGAAAATTTTCTTTAGAGCTCCAAACGCTATTTTAATATCTTCTTTTAGCCGATTCTTGCTTCTTTTTAAAGTACTTTCTCTTGTCTTCAAGTTGAGACGAAAAAACTTGTACAAGTGTCTACCACTCGTTGTAAATACCATCAACCACGTAGTAGCCGTACTTGAAATGTTCCCCATTAGCATAAAATGATTGTGTGGGTTCAATATTGTCGGTGATGTTATCGAATAGAGGTGATTGATCGATAACATTAGGTCGTTATTTGACCCAATAACTCTAAAAACACATGCCAAAACCAAAGATCATGCGAGGCCACCGCTTCAAGCATAATACTTGGGTCGGGGTAATCACCTTGATGAAACTGACCTCGTTAAGCAGGTAAGGCACATAGCTCATCAAACATGTGTACAATCAAGAGTACCGAGCATTCGGGGAAAACCATGTTTTTCATCATAAACCTCGTATATTCGTTAGATATCAAACAATGTTGGTTTACGCAAATATCTTTGTGAGGCCCTACTAAAGATATATATATATATATATATATAGTTTAAAACAATGTTAACAAATTTACACTAAAAGTATAAAAATTGTAATTTAAGTAAAGATATATATATGCCTTGACAAAAAAATGAAGTGAATCTCGTACAATTTTTCCGGGCATTGCTATATATTCATCCATTGCGTCTGATGAAATTCCATATGCTAGTTGCCGAAGAGCCGCTGTACATTTTTGTATATGGGTGAATCCGATTCGACATCTTGCATCTTCTCTTTGTTGAAAGAAAATGATATCGCTCCGACAAATCATATGCTAAACGCATAAATAAATAAATAATCGTGTGTTCATTCAAATATGTCGCCTAAAATGTTCTTTAGACCGTCCTCAACGGGAGAGGAGCCCGTCCTCCCCTGCCTGGTGCCAACTCAGTTGCCCGTCCGTCCTCCCACTCCTCTACAATGGGCGTCGGAAGCCATGGCCCACCTCTCCCTCTCACAATCATCGTCTCTCTCCTCCAAGGGCGCGCCTTTGCCGATAGGCGCCCGCCATCCCTCTCTCTTCCACCTCACTGTCCACTCTCTTCCACCTCACTGTCCACGTCGGAAAACATGGCTACGGGCGCGGAGTTCGGGCGGGTTGGAGAAAGCCTTATTGTAAACAGGATACGGGCTAAGATAGTGGCGTATCAAAGTTTCGTTAGCTTCCTCTCTATCACGATCAAGAGGTGGTTGTCTCGTTAGTACGCGTTGCCTTTGAGACCGCTTAACCAAGTAGTTAACCATTATCATGCCCTCTTCAATAATCAAATCGTCTTCCTTGGAAGAATCGGATGAAGAAAACGCATTCCATTCCATTTTTGGTGTTGAGAGGACGGGGAAAATTTTTTTATGGAATGTTACAGGATGAAAGTGAGTGTTATTTGTTTATTTGTAGAAATTTAAATGATTATTTTTTCAAAGTGAGCCAACATGAGCTTGCTCACTTGCACACTTGCACCCACTCACGCCCTCGGTCACTTGACCACGGTGTGTTCTGCGCTAGCCACGGGACAGCTAGGTGGCTCACGCCACCACAACGGCTAGTCTAAATTTTAAATTATTAGTTCCCATAAATAGAGTCAATATAATGCTTAAAATTTAAATACATATGAAACCAAATTAAACTCTTTTATTCACCTAATTAAACCCTAATTTGTTTGTAGGGGCGGTGCACATTCACCCATTGAAATCTAGGCTTTAATGAGTACATTGTATAGGATCATGACGGTATCTCACACGAAAGCCCTCTACCCTTTCTCTTACACGATTACACGAAGGGTTGGGTTATGGGATTGATACACCCCATGATGTCATCATGACATCATATACATGATTCATACACCCTATCCTATTAAAAAAGGAAAGTAAATATGGGTTTTTGTGTTTGATGCTCCTGACAAACCTGACTTGACCTATCTATCCCTTTGACCCATTTAAGCACCCCTTCTTTTTTACTTTCTTTATTTATATTCCCAATATCAATATCAAGTTTTATTCTTACTCCTTTTTATTCTTATAATTTGTACTACACATTGATAATCTCTTAAATTAAACTAATACCAAATTTACATTCTTCAATCCAAGTAAAGTTTTCGGTTCTTTAAAAAAAAAAATTTTTGCTACACATGATATAAAATATTTACCATCTAATCTAAATTTTATATTACTTTTTTTAACACCCTTAATTTATCTTTATCTTGTACTTGCAACGATTTGGACCTACAAACCTCATATTTCTAAGGAGGATATCATACCACTAGACCAATAAGTCAAGGGGTGATAATATATAATTATAATAACATTAGAGTATGTTTATTTTAAATATATTATTTTGTTGATTACTTTTTGAAGCTTTTTTATATATTAATTTTTTTATAAACATTTCACATTCATTAACTATTTTTCACCCACTTCTAACTCTCAACTACATTCTTTATTACCCAAACCCTCATCGTACCTATAAATACCAACATTACCACCTCTAATCTCTTACACCACTCTCAAATCACTTCCAAATCTTCAAATTCTCTCAAGGATTTTTCAAGTCCTCAACTCTAAAAAATCTCCAACTTTTGGTAATTCTCTCTTAATTTCTAATACATTCTTCTTACATTTTTCTTACTTTCTATCATTTCCTAATCTAACTTTTAACCATCCGAATCACCTCTTTGGTGGTTTGTGCTTTGGTTTTAACCTCCTAACAACCTTGACCATCCGAATCACCTCTTTGGTGGTTTGTGCTTTGGTTTTAACCTCCTAACAACCTTGACCATCCGAATCACCTCTTTGGTGGTTTGTGCTTTGGTTTTAACCTCCTAACAACCTTGACCATCCGAATCACCTCTTTGGTGGTTTGTGCTTTGGTCCGCCATTGGCGATGCATGACATTCTTGACCTCTTTGGTGGTTTGTGCTGTAGGAATCAATAATTCCTCCACGTAATATTCTCACTGCATTGAAGGATAGAAACAGTGCAAATTTCTCCACAATTGAAACCATATACGATGCACAAAAGAAGATACGTAGGGCCCAAAAGGTTGAATGCACCCCTATGCAAGCATTAATGAAATCTTTGAACAAGGGAGGATATGTCCACCATATTCGCGCAGACAATCATACCAATGAGGTACAAGACTTATTCTTCATCAACCCAGAGTCAATGGAAATATGGCGTGCATTCCCACATGTCCTTCTTTTAGATGCCACGTACAAGACAAATAGGTACCGCCTCCCTTTTCTTGAGATTGTTGGGTTTACTTCAACCAACAAGACATTCTGTATTGCTTTCACGTTGAAACGAAATGAGAAAAAAAGATAATTTTAAGTGGGTTTTGAACTGTCTAAGACAGACACTAGATGACCACATGTTGCCACGTGTCATTGTCACAGATAGAGAGTTGGCTCTTATGTAGGCTTACCGATTTGTCTTTCCAGAGGCAACCCCGTTGCTTTGTAGGTTTCACATTCATGAAAATATAAAAACGCCATTGTAGGCAATCGTTCAAAACCGAGGCTAAGTGGGAAAAAAAATTAAATCTCGGTGGAATTTCCTAGTGGGGTCACCAACTATTGAAGCCTACGAGAAAAATCTAGTGCACTTTCGGTCAAAGTTGCAGGCTAAACATCAAGGTATTTTTCTTATATATTCAAATCAATTGTTACATTTATTTTAATATATTTCTACTCAAAGTAACATGTTTCACTTAACTTATCAGGTGCATAAAACTCTGTATATCAACAATGGTTATTGAATTATAAAGAGATGTTTGTGTCTGCGTGGATTGATCAACATTTAAATTTCGAAGAACGAACAACAAACATGGTAGAAAGCCAACATGCTTTGTTTAAAAAGCATTTGACTTCTGATAAGTCACCGCTAGATAAAATTGTACAAATTATCGATGACATGGTTCGTTTACAACGCACCCAAATAAAGGCAAGTTTCGAGGAAAGCCGGAATAAGATAAAAGACCGACATAACAATAAAACATTTGTTTTGTTGTTAAATAAAGTTTCTATTGAAGGTCTAGATATATTGTTAGGGGAGCAGAAACGAATTACAGAAATTAAAGAAAAAAACCAAGTATGTGGTTATCGTATTCGTACTAGCTGTGGTTTACCATGTGCATGTGAAATCTCATCATATGAGGATGCGCATAAATCCGTTCCACTAAATTCAATAGATAGCTTTTGGAAGCAACTTGATTTCTCAGCGGCTTTGCCCTCCAATAAGAACCAGAAATTGCATTTGATGACCAATTTGAAAAGTTTAAGGAAGCTTACTATAAAGAGGCAAAACCAGGTGTGAGAAGGAGTTGGTTACAAAAGCTAAGAGGTATTTGGGATCCTAGTAGCACATAATATAATGAGCCAGAAGTGCAAACAAACACTCGTGGAAGACCAACTACAAAGTCCTCAAAATCCAAGAAACAAGAAAAAAAACCAGCCCCTCCACCCAGTAAACCTCCTCTTCAAAAAAGCTACTCCTAAAAGCCTCCAAGGCACAGTTCGTTCGCTAACACCCAAGACACTCCAAAGGCATAGCTCATTTGTTAACACCCAAGACTTTCCAAGGCACAGCTTGTTTGTTAACACCCAAGACTTTCCAAGGCACAGCTCGTTTGTTAACACCCAAGACCCTCCAAGGCACAGCTCGTTTGTTAACACCCAAGAGTCTCCATTCAATGACTATGTTTATTACACTGGTCCATCCTATGATTTCCTGGAGTTCAACCAAGATTCTAACAGACAGAGTTCTTTTGCATATGAATCAAGCACACCAACCTATGATTTCATGGGGTTGAACCAATGTTCTACATGATATACTTTTTTTCTCCAACCCTGAAAGCTCACAGGGTTTTGATTTCATGGGGTTGACTCAAGAGAGTTTTCCAAACGAAACAATAGGAACGACACACATATATTCATCAAATTCTAGAAATTTTTCGTCCATACGTATCATGTATACACAATGTGATGGGTGATGGAAATTGTGGGTTTCGGGCGATAGCCTCTGCTATCGGGTATGGTGAAGATCAATGGATATTAGTCCGGAGAGAACTATTGGAAGAGCTTTTGGATTTTAGAGAGTTGTATACAAAAGCTTTCTGTGAATCATTCAAATATCTATATATGTCGCTGTGTTGGTTCGGCTCAGGAGATGCACCGAGAAAACATTAGATGATTATGCCAGATGCAGGGTTCCTGATTGCGAACAAGTATAACGTAATTGTTCATTTTTTATCTGATGAACGAACAAACAGTTCGACGTGATTCCCTCTTTAGAAAGGCCCTGGACATTTTCAGGAGTTCAAGGTAATTACGATTGCACTTGTAGGCGGTAACCATTATGTAAGGGTAGAATTGCAAGGAGAGTACCAATGGCTAATACAAACAACCTACGGACGCTAAAGAGAGAAAGCAGTGCAGACGGTTTGGAATATATTTTCGAATCACGTCAAAATATGTATAGAGATTGGGTAGCAAAACCTCCTAATTATGTAAATATAGATTAAAACTTAGTATGTATTTGTTGTTATTTTTATTACTAGTTTTTAATGTATTTTTTAAGTATTTTATATGCTTATTGAAAGTAGTCTGAATACTAATTTTTATTAAAAAAAATATACGTAATATTTTGTATTTTTAGAAGTAAAAAAAAAAAAAACGGGGCTAACCAATTCTTGATGTATTTTATTAAAAAAAAATACATGTAACAATAATTATTAAAAAAATATATGTAATATTTTATATTTTTGAGAATATCTATTAAAAAAATACTGAAAAGTGAAAAAGTCAAGAAAGTAACATTAATCACCAATTCTCGAGATGCTTTTTGTACCACCACTTTTAATGAAAAAACTGAAAAGTGACTGACAACCTTTTTCAAAGCTATTTTAGTATTTTAGGGGTGTATATTTCCTAAGATAGGGGGTGTATATTTCCAGCCTCCCTTACACGAAAGCCCTCTACCTTTTTGATTCTTTTACCCGCTGATCAAATGCATATAGACTAGCTTCAAACTTTTGAAAATATTTTATTAATAAAGTTTTTCCTTTTATTATCTGTTTTTTTACAGCAAATTTCTTTTTTTATCTGTTGAAAGACGACTTTTGTTAAAACAACCAATTAACAAGCAACTAGTAAAGTCAAACAACAAAACAAACATTAAAAGATTCACTTGGCTCAATCTATCGATAAAGATTTAGACCGATTGCTAATTTAAAGAAAACTAAGAAACTTAACGTCGCCCAATATATTCTCAATCTTCACCAGCTCGTTTGAAAAGTTGCACTTGTTTCTAACACGCCATATACCCCAACACATGAAATACCGAACTCTTATTTAACGATGCACTCACAACTGTGAGCAATTGTGTCTCCCATCATTGCCTATCAACAATGATAATGTCTAAGGTCAAAGTTCACGCCCGGCTCCCAGCACGGTGTGAAGTTTGTCAAACCTAATAGCGCTATCAACTAATAACCTGCTTGTCAAAACCCGGCAACTCATTCGGTATAAGTGTAGGACTTCAATGATAGTGTGTCGTTTAGATCATCAAGGACAAAAGTTGTGAAACTAGTAAAACCCGATTCACCCCGTGAATCGATGTATCCCAAAACTCGGGATAGAATAGCAGTCCCAAATCTCTCGAATCCAGAAGTCACACTTGGAGAATTTAGCATACAGCTGCTCCTTTCTCAGAAGTTCCATGATCATCTGTAGGTGTTGCTCGTGCTCCTCCATGCTATTGGAATAGATCAATATGTCATCGATAAACACTATGACAAATTTTTCCAAATATGGTTTAGACACGCGATTCATAAGATCCATGAAAACCGCTGGTGTATTGGTTAGCCCAAATGACATCACCAGAAACTCATAGTGCCCATATCGAGTTCGAAAGGCTGTCTTGGCCACATCCTACTCTCGGACTCTCAGTTGATGGTATCCTGACCTCAAGTCAATTTATGAATAGAAACTCGACCCTTGGAGCTGATCAAACAGGTCATCAATGCGGGGCAATGGGTAGCGATTCTTAACTGTCACTTTATCCAGCTCCCGATAGCCGATACACATGCGGAAGTTCCCATCATTCTTCTTAACAAACAGGACTGGGGCTCCCCATGGTGAAGAACTTGGTCTAATAAAACCCCTATCCAATAGCTCTTGGAGTTGGGTGGACAGTTCTTGGAGTTCGCCCGGTACTAGGCGATATGGGGCGTGTGCAACTGGGACTCCTCTAGGTGCAAGATCAATTTGGAACTCCACTTGGCGAATGGGTGGAAGTCCCGACAGTTCTTCTGGAAAGACATCTAGGTAATCAGGAACTACGAGGATGTCTTCGATTTTCAGTTCCTCCCCAGCTCGAGTGTCAAAAATATTGGCTAGGATGGCTGGATAGCCCTTCCGAATACACTTCTGGGCTTTCAAGAAGGAGATGATACCCACTATGGCACCACCACGATCACCATGAATAAACAAGAGTTCTCCACTAGGGAGAGGGATGCGAACAATCTTCTCTTGACATAGAATTTTAGCACGATGCTTGGACAACCAGTCCATGCCAACTACAATATCAAAGCTTCCCAGAGTGATAGGTATAAGATCGATGTCAAACAAATGACCATCCAGATCGAGTTTACGATCGCGATGAACATGGGTCGCCTCAACAGGCTTACCATCAGCTAACTCTAAAGAGTGTGGGGTTTCAAGAAGAGTATGTGATATCCCTAGTAGTTTGCTAAGTTTTGATGACACAAAACTAAAGTCCACACCAGTATCATATAAAACAGAAGCAAGGTTGTCCTTTAAGGAACACGTACCCGTCATGACATTGTTGTCATTTCTGGCTTTTCCAGAGTCGGTCACAAATGCTCTTCCACGAGCCCCATTGTTGTTCCCATTGTTTGTGGTATTATTGTTGTTGTTTCCGTTCTGGTTTCCACCACCGTTGTTGTTACCCCCGTTTTTTTGGTTGGCATTACCATTACCATTTAGTTGTGGGCAATCCCTCTTGAAGTGATTCTCACTTCCACACTGAAATATTATTTTAATCCCTCACGGTCCGTGGGAGAACTAATCTACTCCCCGCAGTTCGCGGAGACATGTTATGCAGAAATTTTTATTTTCTTTTTCATTTTCTTTATGAAAACTAATTATTAATAATAACCTTATTATTAATAATCCAAAATACTTCCAAGATATTCATGTTGTAGTTTCGAGTCCTGGTCCGTCTTGTCCCAGTTACCGACCCGATAACGTTTAATCACGTAAATTCACATAGTCACGTATTTGTACATAATCACAAACACATACAAACACAATAGTTGTATTTTATAGTTTCACCAACGTTCGGGGTTTAAGACTCATCTACGTGATCCGGTAATTCCTCGAATTACCGTTTATGCAGTTGTTAACCTATAATCGCGTACCGTGCGACTCGCTTAACTAACCCTAGTCAAGTGCAATGCATGAACTATCGTGTAAGTTAATTAGAATTAGGTTAAAACATTAACCCGAGAATGTGAGGTGTCACAATTTTACTTCATAATTAGAAACAGAATTCTTAAAACCAATAAGAAAGTAATAAAAGAAAAAAGAGCTAACAATTCTATAAAGAAAAAAAAAAGGTAGAAAAGAGAAAAACTGTAAAAACACAGAGAAAAAAAAAACCCTTGTGGCTAATCTCAACCTTCATTGTCTCATCATCATGGTTGAACCGCTGGTGACAAACCTCTTCACCCAACTCTGGTAGATTTTACTCCACTGACCTTTCACCACTGCCACCTCCACCATCGCCATCCACTACACCATACTGACAGTATATATTGTTTGTTGCTTCTTCGTAGCCGGTGAAACCACCGAATTAGTTGTATCCAAGGTGTTCAGTAGACCTAGATCTCATCTTCAACGGCTTCGGTAAAGACAGGTAGATTTCTGTTTCCCCTTTACATCTGCATGTCCCATTTTCCTGAAGATTGGGGAAAATTAAGGTAGCATTCGTTTCACGTAATTGAAGGAATCTGTAAGGAATTGGAATGTGTATTTCTTTCTTATATTGTTTGTATGAAACAAAAAAAGGATGTGGAATTGAACATGTGTGAGGGAATCTACATTCCATTTCCATCCACATTCTATTCCACTCTGCGAAACGAATATACCTACATTCCAAATCAAATTCCAGTTCCCGTGCAAATTCCAATTCCAATTTTATTACATTCAACGAAACAAACATTACCTAAGCTGCCAATTTTGAAGGATTTTTCTCGTAACAACCAACACCACCCGGATTTGGGGTTCATACCGACGACGACGAAGAGCACTTCTAGGGGAATCCATGGTGGCCGTGAGGCTGCAATGGTGAGAAGGCTGGTGGGACTAGATCCGACGACAACGGTGGCATCATGACTCTCAGGAAGACAATGATGGGAGGGTGAGTATGTAGGGGAAGGTTCAGTAAAAACCGGACACGTGGGCAAAACGATCCAATAGCGATTTTCAATTGTTCACGTTTGTAATTTGATGTTAGATAGAATATGTTAACTTTTAAATTTCTTGAAGTGAAACGGTAAAAATAGATTGAAGTTGAGAGAGATCACACAAACACAATAATGCATGATAGTTTAGATGGATATAACAAATCCACCTTCATTGGTGTTCAACCAAGAGTTATTTAGTACAACTTCTACAATATATAGAGATCACCAATTTCAAATTGCCACTCTAAAATGGTAAATAGCAACAACACTTTCTCCTTGGAATATATCATCACTACCTTCTCATTATTTTATGAAGTAATCATCTTAATACAATACAATGGTAAAACATATAGTATATCACACAATAAACCATAATTTCGGATTTTGCCCAACTAATAACTAAGTTCATAACAAGTTCATTATGATCATAGAGGCTAGCTAGGTAGCCTCACTTTCACAAAACCTTACAGTCATGTATAGGCATCACATTTTCCCTCCTAGAACTATAGATATAAGGTACAACACTAAACGAACAGTAATTTTAAATGTACAATATTATTTACAAATACAAGTATACAACGCCATTCAACCTGGTACGTAATAATCCATGCGCTCGACAGGCAGATTCAGAACTGAAGTTTCCGCCTAAAATGAAAAAAGAAGTGATAATTTTGACCCGTTTACTGGTTTGACAAAAACTAAACAATGAGCTGTATCAAGAAAGTAAAATTTAGGGAGAATACTATACCTCTTCAAATGGAACAAACACAAAAGGTGTCAGACCTCTTGTATGAGAAATAGCAGGTACTTCTGGGTTGTGGGTTTCATCATCCTGCCACCCTTCAACAACTCCAAGGATGTCCCCGTCGGGCCCAGGGACCTCACTCTCTTGCACGCCACTTGTCACAATCGAAAGAAGATCCATCCGATTGTTAGCCCCTGCTGTTGTACCACGTAACCTTTTCCAAACATCAAAACAATCATGACACCATCAAGTCTATATATAAATATTTCATTCCTTCCATGCATAAAATTTGAACAATAAAAAAAAATAATATTTCATTTATACGGTGACGTGAATGGTTCCTCGGGAAATGAAACATACCTCAAGCGGATTCTCCAAATAGTAGGACGCATACCAGGATACAAAAGAGCACCTTCAACCTGTGCAAATAGAATGATGATCTCATGAAAATTATAACTGCTAAAAAACTAGGGGTGGTAAGTAGTGAAACACATCACAAATGTAATCAGGTTCAGATATGACCTGTTTAATAAACAGGTCGTGTTTGGGTTGACCTGTTTAACCTGTTTATATAAACTAGGCCGACCCACCGACCGATTTATTACAATCCCCAATCCCTTTACCACGTTTACAACCCGCCAGCCCGATACGATTGGCACCCCTAAAAAGAACCCACTCAACAGATCAAACACAGAATTAATATTTACTAAATCATTATGTTTAACAGCTAATGTTGAAGCATGAAATCAATATCGTATGATTTGTTATTGTTATCGTATGAGTGGAGACCAACCTTGTCTTCAGACATTGTGAAGCGACCACTATGACAAATCTCAGCTTTAGTGGAACGGAAGTTCATGAATTTCACGATGTCCTTTAATTTCTCGGATGAATTCTAACAAGTCATAAACAGCAGAATATACACCGTGAGATGCATACAAGACCAGAAATAATATATTTTTTTTCTATTGTTTAATCCTGTAAATTGCATGCAATAAGACAGCAATGGATACCTTGTATAGAAACTTGCCAGAAGGATAAAACCTGAGGTACCGGAAATAGCAAACCTATAAGACAAGGAAGAACGATACCCATGAGTGTTAATATTTATTTCCAGATTCCAAACACTGTTACGCGTGAACAGTTGTTACATAAAAAGGGCAGGATATTGTTTAAGACCTACGGAAATACACTTACACTTTTCTTGATAAATGTTATAACTTGCAAGTGTTCAGAGATGTTGAATATTACCATCTTGTATTTCCCTAGGTCTCATATTTTGACCTCATACTCCATTTCTTATGCTTTAACTTATGATCCAAATCTTAGTTGTTAAAAGACATTGCCTCTTGCGCCTAGGCCCATTTTGCAGGCGAGGCGATGCATTTGCACTTTAAGTCGAGGAAATTGCGCTTTAATTCTCCAGGTGATCGTTTAGGCGCAAATTTCAACTAGATTCCCAAACTACGGAGAGTTTCCAGCCAAAATCGTTCAATTATGGCTAGATTTCAACCCGATTTCTACTTTTATCTAAGGAACACTACTTCTATACACTAATAGATTAATAGTTCAAAACTTTTGAATACAAACTAGATGAAAAATAGTATTATTATTTAATATATTTTTACTTTATTTTCTTGTTCGTTTTTTTTATCTCAGACCCTCGCTTTTTTTTTTGCACCTAGCGCCTAGGCCCTAGGCGAGGCCTATGCGCCTTCAGTGCGCCTAGCGCCTTTAATAACTATGATCCAAATACACTTTTCAAGAACTATAATCTACGTAAACTACAAATTTATGCATTTCCATCATGTAACATCTTAAGTTCAACAGAACAGCACTATAAAGATCAAGACTTAAAAGGTCTTAAAGTTGATTCAAGACCTGATGCCACTGTTTGGGTTACAAACCAGAAGTAAAGATCAGATTATCAACTTGAAACAACATCTGCAGCATTTTCAATCAATTTTCGTACAATACTAGTTCAGGATGAACACTTTTCATTGTTCAACTAGTTTCTCCATGGGGTTATTGATGTCAACCATTAGGCAATATATTAAATTATCAATTACACAAGGACCAATCTTATCAATGCTCAAGTATGAAGTCAACAATATCTTAACCGGCATCAAAATCCAGATGAACTACTAATATAGTGGTACACTAAAAATTAACTAAGTTGCTGTATATTGTATATATTATTTGATTTGCATTCTTACAAGTCATACACTCGTTTGCATACATATTATCTCTACATGCCTTTCATGCCTTACCTTCTATAATTTAAAACGGAAACGCATGCACAGCATACATCTTAAACTCATAAACTGCAATTATTTTAGTATATGATTTCATAACAGTAAGACATCAATTCACCAAGAAAATGTTTTAAAGAATTTACAACTTACCACATGAACTGGGTTGGTGACCTTCCACTCTGCTACTCCAGCACGAATATAAGTGTTCCTACTCACATAGATACCTAAAGGGCAATAAATTAATTTCACAAACACAAAACTCATACAAACAAGTAACAAACATTTGCAACTTACCATCCATGCGGACCCTCGGCCTCAATAGCCACATCTTCCTCCACGAGGAATCATAATTGCTTTGCATAAGTTTATAATTTTCCACCACACCAGATATCTTTACAGAATCCAATATACAATTATACATAGTTAAGAGCACTATTCAAATGAAAATTTGGTAAGGTAGAATTGCACATTAACATAAACATACCTGCCAGGCTTTTAAGCACGCATTGCGCCAAAACACAGGGTTACGCACGGTATTTCTCCATTTTCTACAAACACAAGCTGCCTTCCCCAAGTTGTATGGGGTCATTCTAGCAAAAATCTACACAGGAAATTATTATAAAGTAACTTAACATAATATTTCCAAATTAAAATTCAATAACAATGTAATAGATTGAAAAAAACATGTTCATTGTTCAATTCTCAATCACAATCTAAATAATGGTTATTAAAAGGGGTATTGGATTTAAATCATCCAAAGTTTGGCCCATTGGCCAATAAGAATCCGAACTATAACGTTGGACCAGGATAATCACAACTGGACATGTGGGTGTCCAATGTTAAAGTTCGGACTTCGGATTACTATTGGCCAATGGGCCCGCCACACTTTAGATTATTTAAATCTAATACCCCTTATTAAAACCCGTGTAGGGATATACATTCAAATTGTTAACATACCTCAAACAGCAATTCATCTGGCAAGCTTCTATGTATAAGCGATGAATCAACAACCGGTTTACTATACGTGCTACCAAAAGGCGCAACCGGTCTTACATTAACCCCATACAGATCTGCAGTCATCACATGATTAAAAAAAACTATAAAAGATCAACACACACCTCTTTCAAATTAAATTCCCCCTTCCAATTCAAAAGTTATTCCCTTATCTATATAAACTTCCTCATAACAAAACACGATCAACAACATTGAACCAAAGTTGGAATTATTAAAATCAAATTTCCCTTATTAATAAAAAAAAACACAATCAACAACATTGAAGCAACAATTACCAAGCCATGGTCTTCGTGTAATGAAGAATCCTGCAGCCCTCAACTGTGAGGCGGATTCAAGTTCAGCAACAATATTCGTCAAATAATCTGAAATAGTAACAAATGGTTAATAAAAAAACAATAATAATCAACAAAATTAGGGTAGGTGGGTGTTCAATCAAACTTGGAAACCAGAAACTTAAACGTAACAAACTGATACATCGATGGATAATATTTATAGTTTGTGTGTGAATTGTGTAAAATAAAATAACATTGTCGTACCTGAAGCCATGAGGATTAAGGATGATGTTGGAGAAACTGGAAATGTTTCGTCATTGGTTATGAACGACCTAATTATATGGGATTTGTGTGTGTGGTTTGTATTGTATTTGTATTTGTATGACCGACTGACTGACTGACTTCGTGAATCGTGTATCTGCTGCGGCTTGACCCGGTTCAGTGAACCTATTATTGTTGGAAACTTGGCTTAACTAGGTTTATTAACAACTAGTAGGGATCTCGCGCGCGTTGCCGCGCGTTCGATGTCATTATTATTTTGGTTTATTAGGGTACCAATGCGACAATTTGAAAAGAAAAATGCCAAATAAAGTGCTCTAGACAAGTTTTGAACCCATGACATCTCATTAAAGGAATACACTCATACCACTACACCACCAAGACAACTTGTGTTTTAATGTGAAATCAAGTATATTTAATATGAAATAACCAATCATACTTAATGTTAAAAAATGTTGTGAAAACTAAAAATAAAATAAAGTGTTCTTGTAAAGTTTTGAACCCATGACCTCTCATTAAAGGAATGCACCTCATACCACTACACCACCAAGACAACTTGTATTTTAATGTGAAATCAATTATATTTAATATGAAATTATGTTATGAAACTTACTATTCATCTCATTCTAAATTAATGCGCGCCTTCTAATGGGTCGTGAAAAGATAATAGTGTAATTTATAATGAATCTGTATAAAAAATGTATACACAATTATTAACCAATAGAAGTTTTAATATCATAAGATTTTTTATTTTATAAGCGGTCTAAAAGCTCCTTTTATATTGAGAGAACCTCATATAGAAATAGAGAGTGCCAAACACCCTGAGCTGCAACCTTGTTGCCAAACACCCTCAGTTTGAGTTGGCCTATATTTGTACATTTCTTTCCCTTCTTCTGTACAAAACAAACACAACACACATACCTACTGTGTGTGTATCTTCTTTCAAATTCTCCACCTACCTCATTTCTCTTCATCCACTCCTACAAGGTTGCAAAAGGCGCTAGGCGCTAGGCGGGCGGTGAGGTCTAGCCTAGGGACTAGTCGGGACTAGGCGAAATTAGGCGGAATTAGGCGTTTTGGTATTTTTATACATATTATATATTATATACACACATAATACATAGAAATACTTAGAAATATACACATAATACTACTAAATGTAAACTAGTTAAGATAGAGGGATTAAATTTTTACATACACAAACTAGTTTTACATAAAAAATTAAAAGTTTTCAGAATATAAGTAAACTAGTAAAAGATGGAGGGTTAAATATGAAAATACCTAAAACTTATTTAACCCTAAAAACACTAAACAAACCCATCAGCCGCCACTTCTTCTTCTTCCTCCTCCCTTCAGCTCCTGCCTTCTTGCTCCTCCTCCACTTTATCAGGTTAGTTTCTTCTTCTTCCTGCTATTTTCTTCTTCCTCCATCTTCGGCCTGCGCCCGCCTAGGCCAGCCTAGGACCGCCTAGGTCCGCCTACAGCCGCCTAATGGCCAAAACGCCTAAATCTCCGACTAGGGCTTTTTTCCGATATTGATGGCCGACTAGCGCCTAGGCGCCGCCTAGGCGGCCGCCTAGGCCGATTTTTACAACCTTGCACTCCTATAAACTTTAAAATAAAACTCAAGACTACAAAATGGATCCATTTATTATAAAGTGGGTAAAATATAAGTGTGACTTAAAAAGAGGAAAAAAAAATACTTCAGGAGAACAGAGTAAGACCACATTCACATGATTACATACCAACTCATACTCTCTCACTTTTTCTCATCACCACAGCATCTTCATCAATCTTTGTCTTTCTCTATTTGTCATGTGAATACCTAACAGCTACCATCATCACAACACCAGCATCCAACTCCAACCATCACATAACCTCCGGGTATTTTCAGACGGCAACAAAAGTTATCATCACCACAGAAGCGGTTGACACACATATGAAACCTACGGTTTAAGTGATGGTTATAACCACACCACAGATCTGGTGCGAGATACAGACAACAGTGGGTGAAACAGATCAATGTCGGTGAGCCACCAAACATCCACATCACCAACCGTCGCCACCATTCGCCTCTGGTAACCGACAAAGGCATAGAGACTAACCTTGGACAATGAGAAAATACAAAAGTGGCAGCGGCTACACGGAGAATACCGGGAATCTCTCGCGGTCCGCGGCACATGGTGGAGATGGAGCACGATAGATGTGGTCGGTGGCTGGCTGCGTACGTTAGAGTGAAGCAGCTATTCATTTCATGGTCGTTAAATATATAGATAATAAACGAAAAAAAAACGAACGCGTGCGAAATCGGGAAAAAGAACGCATTATGTCAGGGGCCAAAATGGAAAAAAAAAACTTAATAAAAAAGTTGGTGGCCAAAACGGGAAAAAAACTTAAACCAAAAGTAAAAAAAACATTGTGTCGCCAAAATGAGGGGGGAAAAACTGAACAAAAAAATTGGTGGTCAAAATAATAAAAAAAAGTTAACAAAAAAAGCAAAAAAAAAATGTGGCCAAAATAGGAAAATTGAAACCTAACTATTTAAATAAGTTTGATTATTAATATTATGTAATTTTGTATCAATTTATAAATTAAAAAAAAAAAACAATATACATGTTGTGTTAGAATTAAATACACAAGAAGTGTTGGGGTCTTTTTTTGTAAACTTTGACTTTCATTAGAAAAACCGGCGAGTCCTCAAACCGAGGACCACCAAACAAAATACAAACAACTTACATCATATACAATGGCGAAACTAACCAGTCCTTCCAAACAAAATTCTTGAATCTACTTCTATTTTTAAACCAAAGGAACGTTAATGACTTGACACTCAAGACAACCTTATGCACCTTTGGCTCCTTGTCGTTAAAGATCTTGTCATTCCTAACTCCCCATAAGGCCCAAAACGTGACGATTATAATGCCTTGAACCAACTTTCTACCGACTTTGTCGTCCGAAGCTTGCTTATATAACTCCAATAAATCCCGGATATCAAAGGCAATAATAGAATTTAAACCGCACCATCGCCCTATCGCACCACCACCACCTTACACCACCACCACCACCACCACCGTACATCAGCACCACTGATCAACTCCTTTCTCTATCTCTCTACAAATCTTTCTCTCTCTATAGATCTCTCTCTCTCTCTCTCTCTTGTGATTGGTGGGGAAATGAGTTTTGGCGTTAAATATTTATCGCTGGAGGGGGTTGAGGGAGTTTAGTGACCAGGGGGCGGTGGTGGGGGCCTTAACCGGCGCTAAAAGCCCCTTTCACGCCCTGGTTCGCGCCCCACTACACCCGGTCTAAGGTTGGACTAAATGACATTTTTGTATAAATATGTTTTTTTGTATGATATTTAAGTTATTAACCCATAAGTTATTTATTTTATTTTTTTTTCATCTTTTATTCATCATAAAATAACGTGACTGCGATTTTATCATTTTAACCTCAAAATAAAGACTTCGATAGACAATTCTATGTGGCGACATGAGCTTTTCTTTTTTTCTCAAGATTGCTTCTCTTAATGCTGTCATGTTATAACTCATAACTTTAGTAATGTCACACAATAATAATCAAGTTTAATGCTAACATTAGTAAATCGTTAAAACTTTCATATTATTTCAGTATAAAAATCTTCAACCAAGTTAAAACTTGGTGATCTAAATAAAACAATAACAAATCGGGGTTAGACACCATGTTTATGTCTAACTGAAGAAAAGAGTGTTGTAAAGCAGTTACATAGTTGTTTAAGTTATTTGAAAACCTTTAAGATAGATGTTATCTTGATGCCCATTTAGCAATTTATGTGGTTGTTAAGATTAGGGTAGCTGTAATAGCGCAACCATAAATGTTTTTTCAATTGGGGTAATTTCTGTGAGTTCAAAAGAGTCACACTTTCTTAGTCATGAACAGTGGCGGACCCAAGAATCATTTTCAAGGGGCGCGATCGAGGGGTTTAATCGAACTTTTAAGGTGTGCGGTCAGAATTTTTCGTTACAAATTATACTATTTTTTTCTTAAGGGGGGCGCCCGCCCCCTTTGAACATAACCTAGGTCCGCCAATGGACATGAAACAGAAAGACAATGTTCTTCACCACGACAACTAGAGTTCACTTGATCTCATGAAGAATCCAGTGTTTAATAGGAGGGAACTTAATAATCATCTTCAAAGAATTTCTCAAACCAGTGTTGAACAACAATGATGCACTAATGTTTAATGACTTCAGTTGTTACAAAAACAATATAAGATCCTAAAATCATGCTACAGCAGTCTAATAATAATAACTCACTGCAACAAACCACATTTTTAATCCACAATTATTAAACATTATACATGTTTGTTCTTAGTTCTTACCCATGATGGCTTTCGCCTTGAATTCCATTCTTGCTCCTTGAAAACAGCTTTTCAAAACCGTTCTTGCTTTTAGAATGCCCACCAAAATGATTTAACGAGACAGCAGATGAAGCCGATGAAGAAGTTGAAGATGGTGACTCGTCATGATCACCATTCAATGATACATTGGAATTGTTGTCGGCTTGTTTTGCAGGAATATTAGTCTTTTTAGGCATGTAACTATCGTTTGAATGCAACTTCCATAGCTCACCACCTGTTTTTGCAACAGATGAATTTCCATTAAAACCAGGTAGATTTGCAGTATCGATCAAGAAGTCTTCAAGCGTCGCTAATGATTCCAACTGTCTAGCAAGTGACGATATTGTCTTTTGGCACTCAGATAGTCTATCAGCTGCTGCTACCTCAAGATTCTGTAAATAAAACATTATTTATCAATATAATTACATTCAAATGTAAGCCTGGCCAAACGGGAGGCGGGTCATGTAAGCTAACAATTAAAACCGTTCTGACCCAATGGGCGTTTGTTGAAAGTTGAAACAGCCCGTTAAACATCAAATGTAATGTTACTTAAAAGTAAGCCTGACAAAACAGGCGAGTGGGTCATGTAGAAAATGGGTCAAAACTGATCGTTTCAAAAGTATGATTTTGGTCCGGGTCAAGATGGGTTATCTGACCTGAATGGGCTCACGTTGAAACATATCGTTTAAACATCGATTGCAATGTAAGAAAGTATACCTGTTTAACTTTTAATTCATCGTTTGATTTAGCAACCATCTGAAGTTTGACTTCCTCTGTCTTCTCCACCAGTTCCTTTTCCAATTGCTCACATTTAGTTTTCATTTCAGATGAAAAACGCCTTTCGTTATTAACATCTGCCTTTATCGACTCAACTTCTGTGGACATGATTCTTGCATTCTTTTCCATATTAACAATTTGAGACTCAAGCATCTCTTTTGACTCGTTGACGATAGTCAACTCCTTTTTTAAGTCAACCACTTGACGTTTGGTATCAGCAAGCTCAGCATTCGACAAAGCAAGAGATTGTTTACTCGAATTCAAAGCATTCTCCAGATCACATTTTTCAGCTTCTAATTTCTCTAATTGCTGACTCATCATTTCAAGCTCGTTTTTCAAAGAATTGTCTTCGGTTTCAGAATTACAACGAGGCGTTTCATGCTGACCTTCTGATAATGAAGCAATTCGCTCCATTTCCAAGAAATCATCCATAATATTGTTGATCTCGGAACAAGATGTTACGTTTTTAGCCACAGATTTCCCACTTTTGAATTGATCAAGCTCGGCCATTAATGCCAATGCCCATGAATCTGAACACCCTTGTTCGTTTTCATTATGCTCCAAATTACTCATTTTAAACGAGTCAACTGACTGACTGTCTGTAAGCGAATCAACATAAAACGAAGAAATTGATACGGCTCTATTATTATCATTAACTGAAGGCGATTTACGTGTCAATGATTGCAACTTCCTGCACTCGGCTTCAAGTTTCGCCACTTTCTTAATGCTTTCCAACTGTTGTTTACTAGCAGATTCCGCTGCTTGCGTGCTCAAATCTCTCTCAATCGTCCTGATTTCCAACTCTTCTGATTGAGCATTAAGCTCAAACTTAAGCGTCGAGTTTTCTCTCTCTAAATTCTCAAGTTTTACAAGAATTTTTGGATCAACCGCCGGAGAACTTTCAAATTTTACAGCCTGAAATTTTGCCTGAAGACTACAAATCTGGCTTTCAAGATCCTTTTTTATCGAGTCCCATTTGTGTGTTTTCTCTTCTATAATCTCGTTAAGCTTTTGATCATGTTCTTCTTTCGCTAGCCTTAGCTGTTTAACGCATTCCTTAAGAGCACCATCCAAATGATTAGCTCTAACTTCAAGTGCCACATTCTGCTGCAACGCTGCCTCGAGTTCTTGTTTCAGTTGTGTAACTTCATTTTCCGCCTTTTCCCAACCTAAAAATCAACAGCATATTAAATGTATGAAACTGATTATTATTTAAAAAAAACAATCACTTACCCTCTAAGCAACATATGTTTACCCAAAATTCAAGTACTTATATAATCGGTTACAATAGTACCTGCAACCGCTTCTTCTGCAACTTTAGCATGTTGCTTAACCAAATCTTCTTTAGCACCAACATTAACAAGAGCAGCTGACAACTTCTCTGTCAGGCTCTTAAAACTGTCATTAACCTCTGAATTCATACTCGACGCTTTTGAAGTAACCTCCGGCGACTGTGAATGAGTCATCGATTTCCTCAAACTCTCCTGCTCAGCCTAAAAATGTAGATAAACAAATCAAACCAATACTATAACTTGTTCACAAAACTTATAAACTTAAACCAATACCATAACTTATTCAAACAAATCAAACAAATTCGATACCTTTTCATCCGAATTACTCTCTGAATGCGAAGATATTGATGTCGAACTTTCGGTCTCACCAGGACTCCTGTCAGATGACTTCCTCTTCCACAACCAACTTTTCTTCTCCATCTCACTCAACCCTAATATTAAAACCAAATATCATATTAAATTTTATATAATTCATCTCAAAATCTTTAAAAGGTTCAAATTATCTTCAAACTATTATACAGAACCAATTGCATCTAAAATTAGAAGTAAACACACACGCGCGCACGCACACACGTATATAGGGGATTGTTATCAAAACAATTTTAATACAAACTTCAATATAATTAAAATGCAACATCAAAAAGAATTTACCTTCCAAATTATTCATCTCTTCTTGCAAAAACACTCTATTAAACAATATTTCTTCGTATATGTGTAAATTTTTACGCGTAAATTATTCTTGTGATGTTATATGTGAATAATAATAACAATAATAATAAGTGTAAAAAGAAAATTTTGAATTTGAATGGTTGTTCTCAAGAAATACATGTGTTCTCAAATTAACTTTCCAATCTAATGTGGAGTGACACGTAAACGGGCAACAAGCTGAGTTGCAACCCTTTTTAAATTTTAAATAGCAAAACCGATCCTACCAAAAAAAACAAAACTAAAAATCACCAAATTCCAACCAATACAAACTGAATAAATGAAATAAGAACCAACCCACATACACAAACCAAATGTAAGCAAGAAAATAACAAACTAAAGCAAACCCATACCTCAAAATCAACAAAAGATTGGGTACAAACCCAGAACAGATCTAAAACAATGAACACTTTTAGTTAGAGACCAAGAAAATGAAACAAAGGAAGAAAGCGAAGAGCTTTAGTAATCTTTAAGGGTTTTGGAAGCAGTATCACTGGCAGAGAAGGAGCATGTGATGGCAGAGGGAATATTATTATGGAAGCTTTTTAAGTTTTTGAAATGAATGGGTTGGTTTGTTTATAGGAAAATGATTAATACGAGTAATTTATAAAATTATTAATAATAATAATAAAAAGGGTTGGGTTGGGGTATTTGAATAGGTGGATTCTCCCGCCCATGAGTGTTGAAAAAAGGTGGAGACGCTCCTTCAATGGGGCTTTTGTTTTGGGTAGTGTGGATTGATTGATTGCTGTGTTTGTCTGACACTACTGACACTCGTTGCAGCCAGTGGATTAGGTTTTTATGTTGCTGCAGGTGTTTGACTTGGTCAATGGTTACAAAGTATCCTAGACAAATATATCGGAGTATTTTTTTGGATAAAAAACTTAAAAAGGTTTATGTTATTGACACCGGGATTTTTAGGGTTTTAAAGTTTTGTACGGCTTGTAGAGGCCTCTACGGGCCGTAGAGGTGTCATAGCATTGAAAACCACATCATTATACGACTTGTAGAGGCCTCTACGAGTCGTATAGTTGGGGGCCACTGCAATGATTGACACAGGCCTCTATGAGTCGCAGAGGACCCTCTACGACCAGTAGGGGTCTCTACGAGCCGTAGAGGCTGGTGCAAATAAGTTTTGGGCTTGTGTAAATAGGGGGGGGGGGGGGAATTATCTATGGTATATTGAACTTTTAGAGGGTGTTTAGGATTTCTTATTTAACCCTAAAAGTGCTTTTTGATTTAGGGGTGTTTAGGATTGTGTTTTAAAATGCATTTTTAGATTATTGTATTTTGAAAATGCAAATAATTAGTTTTTAATGTTTGGGGTTGAGTTTTGAAATAGATTTTTAGGCTACAAAACGTAATAATTTAAAAATAGCTTCACCCCTGTTTTTTCAAAACGCATAATCTGCTTTAAAAAATCAATCCCAAACGCTCTATTAGAAGTGCTTATTGGCTTATGACTTTTTGAAAAAGAGTTTTAAAAAAAGTGTTTGGATTAGCTTTTATCATGAGAAACGTCAAATAGTCAATAAATTGTTTTTTTAAATGTTTCGCTTAACTTATTGTGAAGATTGGTTGTATGGGTGTAGATTTGTAATTTTTTTTCCAAAAGCCAAAAACTAGGATTTCTAAATTCTTGAAAACAGCTTTTCCACCCTTATTGAAAAGCCAAAACTAAAAGTGCTTTTTGGATTACACAAACAACTTATTTAATAGGGTGGGGTTATGTCACACCTCAAATTTCTACATGCGGAGTTTTACGTTGAGGAGCGAGACATACAAGGATCCAAGTAACGGTCACAATAAACGACAACTATATGTAAAAAGATACGTAAAGTAAACCATGCAATAATTATAACTATGATTCAAAATATAGCGGAAGCAAATTCAAGTTTACAAAATCCAAACAAAAGTAAAAGTACATGAGCTTAAAGTTTGACATCCAAAATATGATCCTAGACGCGAGTGCGACTCCGTGCGCCTAGTCTGGTTGCTGCTACCTTAGCGACCTAAGAAAACATGCTAAAAAGGTCAACATATAATGCTGGTGAGTTCATAGGTTTCATAATAAGCGTTTCGTTAATCCTTTGAAAACTGTTACGTTACTACTATGTTGTGTGAACGCTAGCTAGGCGTTATGTATATTACTACTACGATTGAAACCATTGCTGACGGTGATTTATGATACTGTGTTACCCCTCGGACTACCGTCATCTCCGGTAGGCCCTGTGTGATCGAGACAATATGAACCCGCCCGGCCTCCAACCGTCGAGTGGGGTTTGTCAGGCCCAATAGATCTATCCACATTTCCCCGCTACATACCCGTATTAGTGGTTTCTGTGGGATTTAGATGAGTCGTATAGTAATGTAATGATAGCCATAGTATAACTTGAAATCTTGTGTTTAAAATGTGTAAGCATGTTTCTCCCCCGAAACAAAACTGATAAAAGTGGGGCCGTGAACTCACCTTAGGTTGCGTCTTCAGTTAAAGAGTAATCCGACACGTGTGTGATAGTCCCAACTAGTGGCGACCTATCAATAAGTTTACATAAGTGTGATGACTACTCACTCGAAGGCTAACTAGTCCCGATTGTCCAGATCTTGACTATGTGTGTTTAATAGTGTGTTTGAACGTTAACGGACATCCCAGACAGACCCGACATCCGTTGGTGACCCATTACATCAATTAATAAAGTACATAAGGTTAACATACAAGTTTCAAGCATAAAACACTTAGTTTGCATCAAAAATCACATATACGAAGTTGTAAGGTCGAATCAGGAGCTTACCAGACTCATTCGACCCTAATATAAGTCCATTCGACCCATTTATAAGTTGGTTCGACCCTATGCATGTTCATTTAACCAAAACACAAGTTCATTCGACCTAACGCATGTTAATTCGACCCTAACACGTGTTAATTCGACCTAAATCAAGTTTGTTCGACCTAACAGAAGCACATTCGACCTGAGTTAAACTTGGTTCGACCCCTGGACATCCTCATTCGACCCCACATGGGTCGAAGGAGTCCCAGGTTCGACCCCATCAGCTTCAATCATCCTAAAACGCATCAAATCACATCTAAACAATCCGAAAAACATCACGAAACACAGCAGTCAAGTATGAATAACATATCCCCACGAAAACCTACCAATTTTACTCCAAAATCAGTCTGTTTTAATACTTACCCAAATGGCAAAAATTATGAAAACGTCACATCATGCATGAAAACTTTACCCGATTTGGAAACTTATCAAATTCAACTATTAATTAACTGTCACACCCTCAAATTCCCACGTGCGGAGTTCTACCGCGAGGCGCGTGACACACCAGGATCCAAGTCAACGGCCACAATAAACGACGTCTAAGTGTAAAAACATACGTAAACAAAAACCATGCATAATATTAAAACCAACATTCGACAGTGCGGAAGCATTCAGAGTTTACAAAAGTCATGCAGAAATAAAACATAAGTTCAAAAATTAACAATTCCAAAACATGCAAATGAGACTCTAGACGCGAGACGACTCCAGTGCGACTCCGTGCGCCTATCTGACAGCTGCTACCTTAGCGACCTGAGAAAACATGCTAAAAGAGTCAACATATAATGCTGGTGAGTTTAGAGGTTTTATTTAAGCGTTTAAAGTGATCCTTCGAAAACCGTTACCATCACAGTTACTACTATGCTTGTGAGAACGCTAGCTAGGCGCAGAATAAGATACTCATACGGGTGAAACCATTGCTGACTAAGCCGTGTACTGACCCTTAGTTTCCTATGGGCTACCGTCATCACCGTAGTAGACCTTGTTTTATTAGAGACAATATGCACCCGCCCGGTCCAACCGTCGAGTGGGGCTTGTCAGTTCCCAATAGCGCTATCCATATTTCCCCGCCATATTCCCATGTTAGTGGTTCCTAAGGGACTTTTTGATGAACCGTATAGTACAAGAAGTAAGCCATAGTATAACGTGAAAAGAGTCATAAGTCATAAAAGAGTTTAAGATGAAAATAAGCCATAAGTCATAAAAGAGTTTTAAGCATGTTTCTCCCCCGAAAGCAAAAACCGTAAAATGTGGGGCCGTGAACTCACCTTAGGTTGCGTATTCCGTTTATGAGTAAACCGTCTATGTGATATGAGTAAACCGTTTGTAAGATATGATAGCCCCAACTATTGGCGACCTATCATAAGATATGTGTCAAGTTAGACTAATAACCCGTCGGGTTCATTAGTCCCTAAGTCTAGTCCATGACCATTATATGTCCGAAAAGCGTGTTTGACCGACAACCAGACTACGTAAGACAAGACTCGACATCCCATTGGTGACCCGACATTCACTGTTCATCTCATACTCAAACATACACAAATCATGCAATTTAGTACTTAACATGTGTTAAAGTTCAACGAGTCTAACACATAGGTCAAATAACGCACAAACAAGTCCAAACACGTGTTACTATGTTACTAGGCATGTCACGGGGTTCCTAGCATGTTCCTAGGTGTCGAATCGGGTTTTGGAATGTCAAAGTACACTTATAACAGCAGTACACGCGATTAGGAACTTAGCATGCAATTAGGAAAAGTCAACTGGTGATTGGGGAAGGTCAACAGGCGATTGTGAGGCTAATCACCTACCTTAGCATGCGATTGAGGGGCTAATCGCATGCTAAGAGGCCCAATCGCCTATAACAGCAGGCGATTGTGAAGGCTAATCGCCTGCTAAGAGGGCTAATCGCCTGCAGCTGCTGCGCGACGCAATTTCGCGCGTTTAACCCTCCAAATCAGATCCGAAACATGTGTAAACACCCAATAACAATCCTAACACATTAACAAACATATTTCAAGCAAAACCCCTAAGTTTTCATCATTCTAACAGTCCCGAATGCGAGCGTTTTCCCAAAATAGTAACTTAACATGTAAACATCACATCAACATGCAAGAACTTGCCCTAAATAGCAAATATCCAGATTTCATCACATAACCACGTTGTCCGATAGTATCCTACTACTCTAGCATCATCCTAAAGCAAACCCTAACATCATACAATCAACAACACACCCCATAGCATCCTTAATCATTCAAAATCATTCAAATGGGTCAAAATATCAAGCATCAACAATACACAACCAAAACCATTCAAACTCCTAGAACATCATCTTACTAACTTGTAATAGCCATAAACACCTTAATAACACAAAAACAATCATGTTTCAATCCTAAAAATCATACCTTTAAACACATATAACACATATAACACACATAAAGGTTTGGGTTTGTTTAAAAACGGTTTTAAATGGATTTTCAAAGACAAAAACATTTATAAGTCATGTCTGGACTTTTAGGGAACAAAATATAATCATTTAAAGGTTTGGGTTTGAAGAACACACCTTGGATTTAAGAGAAAATGATGGAATAAGCTTGGAAATGGTTGTTTTGATGTAAAAACGAGTTCCATAGGGTGTTTGTGTGTTGGTATGGGTTATGGGACGGCTAGGGTTGCACAAATGGTGTTTTGGAGGTCAAGGGTGGTATTTATAGGCGTTTCTAGTCGTTTAAAACACGTCAGGCGATTGTGCAGCCTTATCAGGCGATTAGGGCTGCTAATCGCCTTCCCTATCAGGCGATTAGCCCTAATCGCCCTTTAACATTGCCCAATCGCCCCTTAGGAAGAGCTAATCGCCCCCTGTAGGCGATTAGGCCTCCCTAATCGCCTGCAGGAGCTGGTCTTTGGTATTTGCGCGGTTAAACCCCGTTTTAACATATGTTAACACGTTTTCACATACCGACAAGTCACATAATGATTATAAACACATAATACATGAAAACAAACACGTTCACCATCGTTCACCAATTCCCGGGACTCGAGACTTGCGTGTGTTAAAACCCCAATGATGTACGACTCGACTCGACTGACCCTGTTATGTGTAATGTATACGCGACTCGCTAAGGTAGACTTACTAAGTTTTCAAAAAGTTAGTTACCGGAGTTTTCGGGGTGTCACATTAACCCAATAGGCTCAGATTATCATGTGCAAGAAAACCCCCAATCATTTCATTATCATTAACATCATGAACAAGCCCTAGATCTAACTCAAAATCCCCAAAATGAGCAAAATATCATCATCCAACAATTAATACCCAAAGACAACCAAAACTCATCATCAATATCAGCCTCAAAACATTTCTATAACATCTATATAGCATTAAATCATCACACAATACATAATACAACATAAAACATCATTAACACAACATAACACATGTTAACTTGTATGAAAACTTATGTTTTATGATTAGGTTTTGTTTGGAAAGGTGTTAGAAAGGTTTTTAATTGTGAAAACCATCTTAAAATGAATCAAAATGCTTTAAAAAGAGTTTTAGATCAAGAACACACCTTATATCTTTGCTTGGAAGATGTTTGTAGGTTAGATTATGAAAAACAAGATAAAAAACTCATTCCCTAGTGATTAAAGTTGAGAGAGAGCGTTTAGAGGCGACTAGGGTTTGTGAAATGATGAAAAATGGCAAAGTATGGTATTTATACCCAGGTCTGGTTCGACCCCATGCAGAGGTCGAATGAGGGCTGATGTGGTCGAATGAGGCTTTTTATGGATTCTATTCCCTGGTTAAGGTCGAACCAAACTTGCCTTTTCCTGATTTTCCAGTTTTGTCGTTTTAACGCATTTTAACACATCCTAACACATGAACATGCAATCCTAACACATGTTAATCATATAAAATCATGTATAATCATATAAACACCATTAAAACACGTATCTGCATATCATATCACATATATATCACATATATAGATTAATCTATGTATAACGCTTAATTCAATTGACGTAATTCACCAACAACGGGACTCATGACTTGTGTGTGTGTGTGTGATAACCCCAATGATCCTCCGAACCTGGACCCTGGACAACACGTAATGTGACTCGACTCAACTGACTCCGTCAAGTATGTTTGATAATGTTTTTCGCTAAGGTAGACTTATGTGTTTTATAAAATGTTAACCTGAATGTGCCGGGTGTTACAGGTTAGGATACAAATGGTGTGTTTTGTAAGAAGGCTAAGAGTCCATTGTGTCCTTTGGATTAGATTTTTGGATGGATAAGATTAATAAAGGTATAATTGTAATATTTGTTTCATTTACATAGATTAATTTGTATTGAATTGAGAAACTACAAAGCAGTTTACTAAGGGGCTGTTTGGTTGATTAAGTGCTGAATCATTAAGAGGTCTGAATGGTTAAGAGGTCTGAATGGTTAAGCGCTGAATCATTAAGTTGGACCTCTTAATGGTTAGTTTCCTTGTCCCACGTTGGTAGGGGAGCCTCATTAAGGTTTATCCTAGTTCAGTGCTTAAGAGTTCAGTGCTTAATGGTTCAGCAACATCCCAAATGTTAATGATTCAGACTTAACCATTCAATTCAGAAGCTGAAACAAACGCACTGAATGCTGAAGCATTCAGCGCTGAATGGTCAAGAGCCTTATTAAGAGGCTACCAAACAGCCCCTAACTCGACAAATATCACGGCATTTCCATTTAAGTAGCCGTGGAAATCATAAAGGGAATCTTCAAATAATTATGGATTTCGATAAAAAAAAAATGGGGCATAATTGTAATATTTTTTTTGGCATATGTTAAATATACCAAGTAAGAGAATTAATCCAGCGATTTAATCAAACTGCATTTAATGAGCTAATCTACCAACTAATTAAATAATGATTAAGTTATTATTTACTATTTATACTACTATACCACTATCACTTTTTTTATTTATCATTTTATATTTTGTAGTACTATTATTAATAATATTGATACCAATATTAATAAAAAATAAATAACCTTTAATAAAAAATATAAATAAATACGAAAATGCAAAAGTTCATTATAAATAAATAAATACACGAGTCTCTAATAAAAAAAGGAAACACGCAAACATTAAAATACTTAATCAACTAGATCGACAAAACCACTTTCACGGTGACAAAGTTGGGTATATAGTTCTAGACACAGCCTATACATGGTTTCCCATCTAGTTGCAGACTGGCTAATGTTGCAAAAATTCCAATAAGGCATGATAGTAGGCATTGGTACCCTTCTTGTAATTCCACCATGATATAATGGTTCTCATCCTTAACTAGGGCAATTGTAAGAGCTCTGTGATGTTGAATTCTTCTAGACCACTCCAAAACGGAAAAATAATCGTACTGCCTGACATGCTTAAAGAATGGACGGTTACATCAAACTTATTAGCAATCAGAACACCTAGTGCTCGATATCCACAATTTCACGTAGATATCATATTTACTTTTTAACTCTTCTCTCATCATATGTCGAATGTACTCATCAGTGGCGGATACAGAATTTTCATGTAGGGTGGGCACAATATTGGTCGGTTAAAAATAGATTAAAAACGACGATAAAAATAACATAGTTTATTAAATATTTAAATCTGATAACAACATACATCAATTACAAATATCAATCGAATCCAAGGGAACATATTGATCTACATACAAATATAAATAAGTACTATTTTCTCTAAATCTATAGAATGAAGAGTTTAAAACAATAAATTGGATGTACATAAACATACTTACATGAAGTTATATCTTTTTATGGTGCGTTTCATGATTCGAATTTGTCTATTCTTTAAAGGAGCCCTTCGAAAAAAAAGATATGAGTTAAAAAAGAACAAAGATTCTATTTTTATATCATATCATAATATATTTTTTCTTGTACATGTAATTTTTATGTCTTTTATTTTTTTTAATGTCTCTCTCTATAAAAACAACATTAATAAATAGTAAAACAAAAAATAATGTTGATTAAAGAACAAACAAGTTAACTACACATTGACTATAAAAAAAATCGTAAAAGCTAATTTTTAGTAATAATAAAACAGTAAAAAAAAACTTAAGCTAATTAAGCCTAAGTTATGATGGTTGTATTTATTGAGAGTATGGTGTAAATACCAACATCCTTTTTAAATGGTACAAGGTATTATGTATACATGGAGAAGCCAAAATGTTTGACCAACTTGGTATGTTTAACAATACCTTTTTTTTATTTAAAGCAAGTTGTTGTGGAGACAAAATTCAATGAATGAAACAAAGGGATTGTCTGGAAGATCTGGGTATATTCACGTTCATATATGTTGGCTTTTTGTTTTTATGGATCATCATCTTGTGTTTCTTGCGTCAATTGATGATGTGTTTTATCATGTTTTTCATGTGGTTTTTATGTGTTTTAAGTTTTGTTTAGTTCATTTAGGGTTGGGGATGTGGTGTTTAGTGATTCTATTATATTTCTAAGTGGTGTTTAATCATTCCATCATTGAAAATCTAATAAGATGGTGTTTGCTTTTTATAATCATGGTGGTCAATGTGTTTTATATTCATGGTGATTATATCAATGTGTTTTATATTCATAGTGGTTTTATCAGTGTGTTTTATTTTGTACACTTTTTTAACTAGGGTTTTATTCAGCCGCGCGTTGCGGCGGCGTCAATCTGGTTTAAAAAAATATTTAAATAATGACATTAGCGTTACGATATTTCAAATTCCAAACCAATCCTATATCAATATTCATACAAAGGTGGCATATAAAATGAAATGAGCGTTGCGCGCTAGGTTAGAGTCCCGGGTGTACACCCGGCGAATTCACAAGTAAAATGAAAAAAATTCTATAAAGATTGTAGTATAAAACTTGTTTTATATGTTGAAAGTTACATAACACAAAAGAACAAAATGAAAATCTTTGATTCTGATTACTTGCAGCAAAAGAAGGAAAAAAAGAATTAAGTTCTAGATTGAGAGGTCTGTGGATCCAAATGGGGAGAAGGCTAGGTTTAAAGGATCAATTTCAAAAGGTAAGAATCATGAATTTAGAAAACGATTTTGTGAATTGAATAACCGGATTAAAGTCCGTGCGATGCATGGCAAGTCTAAATCATTTTTTAATAGAATTAGCAAAATCAATCATCTGTTGCAAACAAAGTCTGTTTACTAAGGTTTGTTTCAGAGCAGTGAGTCTGTTAAGAAGATTTGTCTGAAACAGCTATTGCTTCAAACAGCTAAACAGCTATTTAAAACCAATCTCCTCAACAGACCCACTATTAAGCATCACCAACCACTGTTAACCACTGTTTAGTACTTACCACTCATATATTTGAGATGATAACTCTGTTTGACCATCATTGACAGACTTTGTGTGACAGAAAAAGCATCACTAACCACTATTAACCACTGTTGTGTGATAAATCTGTTACTAAGGTCTGTTCCATAAATATATCATCATCTAATTGTTTATGGAACAGACCTTAGTAACAACTGTTTGAAGCAACAATTATTTTAAACAGATCATCTTAACAGACTCATTGCTCTGGAACAGACCTTAGTAAACAGACTTTGCTTGCGACAAATGATTGACTTCTTGATTTGGTGTTTTAGTAAACAGACCTTAGTAAAGTCTGTTTACGTTCTCTATAATTGGGGACTAATTGTCTTAAAAACGTTTTAGACTTCCCGTGTTTTCACACGGGTTTTCCCTAGTAATAATAATAGCTCATACACCATACATCAAATCAAACCCAATCTCTCCTTAAACAAAAACAACACAACACCGATCTTCGCCACACTCCGCCTGTCTCTTCTTCTCACTTCTATTAATTAATTAATTAATAATAATAATAATAATAATAATAATAATAATAATAATAATAATAATAATAATAATTAAGGTTTCATTTCCATATTATTCATCAGATCTTATTTCCACACACATAAACAATACTCATTATCTCTAATCTATATTAAATTTTATGAAGTTTTCACATTTGAAGGTTTTTCTTTACATTTTCCAAAGTTCAATGATTTTTATATAACAAAACGAGCCTTTTTCGAGCGAGCTTTTCCCAAGCTTTTTTCGAGCGAGCCTCGAGCCGCGGGCTTTTTGTACACCCCTAATGATGAACCATAAAGACATCATAAGCTAACAATACTTATTCTATGCAAATGAACAACACGACAAACCAACAAAAACAGGATACGAAACAAACGAAGCCATAAACAAATTGTTGTCACATGCACCCAACATAACATAAGAAAACTAACATGAAAAAAAGAATCGCCACAGAACAGCCAACTTCCAGAACATCCAATATACTTGCAAAACAATCACCAAATAAGTATAAAAAGGATATAATGCCAATAGAACACCTATCTAAACTCCTAACCGAAGAATATGATGATTCATTATACACAGTTTGGTGAATTTTACCTTGAAGTCTTAAGTGCCACTTTCAAGAAGGCCATACATTTAAAACATAGAGAAAAAAAGAGCACAATCCTCTTTTTCCTCCAATTGCAAGGTCCTGCAGCGATACCCTTCATGGTTAAGATGAGTGTATCTTCCAAACCCGGGGCATACTCACTCTTTGGGTTTAGCTTGATGTACTCATCAGCCGGTTTGCTGCCTGGCTCTGCATACTCTTTAGAAATGTGAGGCCTTAATGTCACGTGATAGTTTGGGTCACGAATTCGTTTAAGTGTGTAAGCTTGGCATACGTTCAGGGTCGTGATGTATGAGTCACGCAGACGAAGTCTTTGTCTCAAGGATGGATCACCCTATAGAAGATCCTTATATCCAGCAATCTACCACAACAAAGTAATCATCTTATATATAATTAATAATTAATAATTAATACTATCATGGTAATAACTTATAATTGTTGTATAATTGATTTGGGTGTTTGTTTATACCTTAAGCAGAAGACTCTTGGTTTTCTCATAGTTTGCTCTTAAAGATTCACCAAACGACCATAAGTCTTCAGAGACGAGTAGCTTGTCGTTTAAGGCAGCAATGCCGGGGTCACCCTTAGTGAACACCATTTCGACTAAATCAATTGTGACTCTAAAGAAAGGCCATGTTTTGTACATTTCTTGTAACATGTGAAGATTCTTTATGTCCTTTTCAATTGTGTGCTTAAATGCAGCCCCGAAGCCGAGCCAAACTGGGAGATGGAACCTGGTTTGAGTCCATGCAAAGATCCATGGGATGGCTCGGAGTGATTCTATGCCGCCACTTGGCTTTCGTTTTGATGGACGGCTCCCAATGTTCATCAGTCCATATTCCAGTTCTGGTGTGGCCTGTAAGCGAATCGAGAGGTAAAACGAAAATAAGTAAAGATGGGTTATTATCAGTGAGATGAATATGGTAAATGATAAGAACACTCACAAGGCGGAAATACTCGACAAAACGTGGTTCCATGAAGACAATTTCACGGTATTGTTCGGTTGCGTGAACTGCAATCTCATCCATAAGTGTAGACAAAACGTGGTTCCCTCAAATGCCTATTCAAGCTAAAATAAACATAAGTCTCATAACCACATTTATCAATCAATACTAAAATATGTTGTAGACATAATTAAATACATGTGTAGTTCTAGTAGTTCATTCTCCTAGTATGACTTGCAACCTTTCATTTTCCTTCATATACTATGTTTCATTTATTACCTTTTGAGATGTAACTTGAAGCTTTCGAGCAGCTTTTTGAATCCAGTTGCTGTCAGATTCATTTTTTGGAACAGTTTCCGGTTCAGTATGCTTCATGCAATGATCTAACAGCTTTCCCAGCTTCTTTTTCTGATAGATCGAAACTAAGTATGACATAAGTAAGCTCCCAATTATTTGAGAGACCTACAGAACACAAAAGTGAGACATGTGCTTTAGAGCAAACAATATTTCATATGGGCTGTTTGGATGTTTGTTTTTAGATGAATTACATGATACTGAACTAACATAATCAGATAACCAGTGGTGATAGAAGCAGGCTGCAAGAGACGGTGCTTGGATGTGTTTTGAGTGTTTAAGTAACTAACAAAATATAGTAACAAAAAAAACATTCTTGTAGATTATTAGAAGTATACAATCAAAATATGACTAAACAATAAGTAATAGATATAGATTATACAATAAGTTAATAGTTAATTAAATCAGAAGTTAATGAATAAACAAAAGGCCAAAATCAAATAACTAACATTCTTAAATAACATCACTAAGACTGACTACAATGTCTTTCTTGAAAATGCGTGTAAACGTTTTCGTATTGTTGTCTATATGCCCTTTCACACTTTCCTTCGTCAACACTCAGTAGATAATCCCATTTATAAAGAAAGAATACAATTAAGTTTGTACACATTATATAAAAGTAGTATTACAGATTTATTTTTTACACATTCAACTTAGATTTCCATAAAGAAATAATAACTTAGGCACTAAAGTGTGTATTGAAACACATTATAGAAGATGTAACAAAAGTAATGATTGTAAATTATCACTAACAATTTTATTAAACTGGTACAACTACAGCCCTACAAAAGGTTGCAATTACCAGCCATTCATTTATATATTTAAATTCAAAAGCATTCGTACAAACAACTCAAAATTTTCTAATTAGGATACATAAACCTACTGAAGATGAACTTAAAACATCTGTATGAAAGAACAGAAGTTGGAAAGAGGAGGTGTCTTGTACATAAATAACAAATCAAAACCCAAATGTAAACATATAGCGAATCTATACATAAAAACAAAAACTGAAAAAATTAGGGATATATATATATATATATATATATATATATATATAATGAAAACCAGAAAAATAGATGTAGCGTATAAGACGATCAGATACTTATAAACAGCAGATGATACAGCAAACGCTAAAACCGTTAAAATACAAGAAACAAAAAGGAAAACAAAACTACGAATTTGAACATTTAAACAGATATGAAGATTTAAACCTATCGGAAAGATAAAAAACGCCCGACGAAACAAAAACCCTAATATGGCAGAGTAGAAAACCCCAATAGTAAATTAAATGGTAAAGAGAACAATTAATCAAAACATAATACATAATAGAAGATGAACCAACTAAAACCAAATCTATAGATATAAAAAAATGGTACCTCAGTTGCCGATAGTATTCCGTTCGCTTCCACCATTCTTTACCCAAAAAAATTGAACCAACTAAAACCAAATCTCTGTCATGTGCTTCTCTTCCCTTTATCACACCATGGATATTCCAACATTATCGTATACTTTACTAAAAAACATTGTAACAAATTAATCATTTTTAGTTGAAGCGAAAAGGTAATTACCTTGAGTATGGTGACGATTGTTGAAAAACTGATGGAAATCAACGAATTAGAAGCCATTACCTGCTTATGTACCAAATAGCGGCAGAGATGCAAAACCATCAAATATGGGTTTTGATTTAGTTAGGCAATCGAAAAAAGAATGGCTTGAATGTTGTCAAATCTATGTTTGAGTTTGGAATGGGTGATATGATTAGAAGATGAGAGATTGACGATAGCAGGAGAAGAGGGGATGAAATTCATGAAAGCGAATACGATAATGGATTAGGATTAGGGTTTGAGTAAAACCAAAAGAAGGAAGATGTCTCTAGGGCCGGCCATTTGGAGGAAAAAAAAAAAAAAAATGGTTTCTATATATTACTTGTTGGATGTAGGATGGAGCTCCATATTTTAATTGGAGCTTAGGTGGACACTCTTAAAAAGCCTCCATTCAACCCAAGTGACCTCAATTATTATATAGATAGATTTAAATAATGACATTAGCGTTACGATATTTCAAATTCCAAACCAATCCTATATCAATATTCATACAAAGGTGGCATATAAAATGAAATGAGCGTTGCGCGCTTTGAATCCTTTTTTGTATTCAATACAAACATCAGATCTTAAATTTGGACAAAACTGATTTAATTTCATTCATCACCCAATTATTATGTACATGGTTGAACCAAGCAATGTGCTATTATCAACCTACCTTTGGATTTTTCAACACAATCTAAAATCCCAACACCCCACCCCCTAAACTACCCTACCCAACCCAACCCAACCCATGCCACCTCCACCCTTCAAGAATCTCTTACTTTATGTAGGGATGTTAAAACATGACCCAATTCTTTAACGTCCAACTTGTTTGCTTAGTTTTGTGATTCGCCCACATAAAAGCGATAGCTTGAATTTCACTGAATACGCCTGTCACGTTAATCGTTCCAGGCTTTCCAGATTATCCAACATGCCGCCATTATCACCATTCTGATCAGCAGCCTTTTCTCCTTTGATACATTGATGAAATTGTGAACTTCCAGCAAGTCTTTAACACTGAATGCATAAATGGATGGAATCCCAAGCCATGAGCTCAATTTCTGCCAATACATTTAAGCAAAGTTATATGTTTAACAGGTGTTTCAAAGAAACGCCAAAACTAATATAGTTGAGGATTAGTTTTGGCGTTTCTTTAGAATCGCCTAAACTATATTAGTTTAGGGGATTGCAAAGAAACACCAAAACTAATATAGTTTAGGCGATTCCAAAGAAATTCCAAAACTAATATAGTTGAGGCGTTTCAAAAGAATCGCCAAAACTATATTAGTTTAGGCGTTTCAAAAGAATTGCCAAAACTATATAGTTTAGGCGATTCCAAAGAAACGCCAAAACTAATATAGTTGAGGCGTTTCAAAAGAATCGCCAAAACTATATTAATTTGACATCAAATGTTCATGACAACCCATTTTGACCCATTTGAAACGCCTAAACAATCGACAATATATTTAAGGTGTTTCAAAGAAAATGCCTCAACTAACATAGTTGAGGCGTTTCAAAATAAACGCCTTAAACAAAGTGCCTAATCTCTCCAAAAAAAAGGGAAAAATAGGGAAAAAAATGGGAAAAACAGGAAAAATAGTTTTAAAAGAAACGCCAAACTATAATACCTAATATAGTTGAGGCGTTTCTTTTGACGCCTTCTGCAACACTGACTATTCTGAATATCATAGACAGAAATTAGACCACAAAATAAGCCGTGGTACCATATTTAAGGATACACAGTTACACACACATATAACATACCTGATACCCCTACTACTTCCACCCCAGTTACAGTAGCTGACTATCAGCTTCTGCAGCTGCCAACCACCTTGTTGTGACATCTGCAAAAGATCAAGAAATCAGACTGCTGAATTATATGGATTTTTTTTGGTACCTAGATAATATATTCAAAGTGTGTGTGGTTGCCACAAAAGGCATATTGATCTCCAGTTAAACGTTTGAGGCTTTGCAGGTCTCTTCAAAAGACAGATGGAGAAAATGGGCATTTGTTACACCATTAAACAAATGGGTAACAATTGAACAAACGGAAGTCTTTGGTAGAATGGATCATGGGTCAAACAGGTTAACCCGCTGACCCTTTTGTTAAAACAATATACTGTGAATATAAAAAATAACACACATATGAAACACAATTATAAGAAAATTCATTCATAATAAAAATGAGCATTCATAGCACCATAGTTGTCAATAGCAAATAGTGGTCGCTATCATCTGACTCGTCTTTATTTCTTGATGAGGTTCCTGATCACGTATGGAAGGATGTCGTCGTGATCAAAATATGTCAATTCTACGCTTTCAAATCCAACTCATATGTTCTACTCGACATGTTTTGATATATAAAAGATATTAATGTACAAGGGAATAATAAAAAAAAGCATACCTGTGTGTCAAATCTGATTGTACACATGAAGGATTTACCATTGTCAGTGGTAACAGTAACATCTTGACCGGGCTTTATGTCACTGACTTTTGAAGGTAGGTCAATGGTGTAACGTTCATGGCTGGTCAAGCCTAGGGTATCTGCATCCTCGCCAGTCTTGAAACAAAGTGGAATGATAACCCATTCCAACCAGGTTGCTCCTATGGATTCTCTCAAAACTCTTGGCTATCACCGCTTTTACCCCCTGACAAACCATCAAAAATCAAACTTAATATCCCTTATCATATTAATCACTGAAACTATAAGATAATTACTTACCTGTAGCATTGGACCTTTAGCAGCCCAGTCTCGTGAACTACCACTTCCATATTCAGCTACAGCCAAAACAATAGTGTCGTGTCCAGCTTCTTTGTACCTCTGTAACATTCAGATAACAAAGAGATTCAGATCTCATCAAATGAACTTGAAACATGTTGATAACAGGAAAAGTGTATGAATGTGCTCTGTAACACATACCATTGCTACATCAAATACAGAAAGCTTTTCTCCAGTGGGAATGTGAATGGTCTTGGGGCCCACCTCGTGTATCTAAATGGGGTTTTTTTTAGAGTTCTAATAGGAAAGATATGACCAGGGCCTATTAGTTCATGTGAGAATGCTTAAGGAAGTTGCAAAATGAGGAGCTATATATTTTTTCATCGCTGCATCAGGTGCATCGTGTATTACACACGCCTTAAAACCTTCTTTGTAGATAGTTGATACGTTACTACTTAATAACAAAAACTATATTATTACAATGATAAAATAATCTTTTTATATGGTGATTTAGGAAGTTTTATGCATTTTTTAATGTGCAGCCTACTTGATCCTGTTTCCACTTTACCCGTAAAAACCCAACCCATTTGAGCAACAAACATGCCAAAATTGCGACCTCTGAAATTTTCACAAAATAACACTAAAGTTGTGTAAAAAAGGAGCAATGTTACATACAGCCACCACAAGCGCCTTTGGTCCGAACATCAATATTGTCACCGAGCTCAGGCAGTTCATCCAATACCTTTAACTGACCACCCTTGGCAGCAAGATGAAGAGGAGTAAGCCCATGAGCTTTCGGGCCAAACGCCGCCACATTCGCATCCATTCCTTCTTCATCAAGAAGCCTTTTTACCTGCCACAAAACAAAAGCCCCAAATCAATACCCAATTAATTATAATAATTACACACAACACACATTATCAAGACTATCTAGAAACAATATTCACCTGTTTAAGATCTCCTTTTCGGGCACTAACGTGTGAATTCGTCCAGCCTCTGTCATCCCTATCCTCACCTGAGCTATACGAACGCATACTATCCGACCACTTAACCCGCCTTCGATTACTATTCGAAGGGGCAAAATAATCCTGAATCATCTTCCAACTTCAAATTATCTTTCAAACACACCCAAACAAACTAACAAACTAATTAATTGATTATAACTGATTTACACCAGCCAAAAAAATGGCTCGTTTATACCAGATGTCGACATGTTGTCAGAATGCGGACGCTTTGACCTTGAGGACTGTACGTAAACAGGTAATAATCACTGACTATATTATTATTTCATAGTACATTTTATTGACTTGAATCGATGCTACTATTAACTTATAAATGTTGCAAATTCTAGACTTAATTTGCTTATGCGCCTGTTTACTTAGGTACCTTAGGTACCTATTACAACAAATAACGCCGGTACCAACAGAAGATAATAAACATAATATGGCACCGCATAAGTAACCATTAGGTACACATTCAGCTGGTTAGACTGTAACGACTCACATTTAGTGCGCGCATATGTATCTGCAATAGGCTGCAAACACAACAGTTTCTTACAAAGATTACACGCATAATACTGCATTACAAGAGGTGTTTTCAGTATCAGTCTCAAATGCGCATAAAATAAACATAGTTTTTTAAGGATTCTACACTTCTTTTAAGTTTGCTCTAACTGTTTTCAGACCTTTTGCTTACACATCTACTATCCAACTTAACATATCGCTAAACCTAAGCCATCAACCCTTTATTCTTCCTACCACCAACGCAAAAGGCGCATTCTTTTAGGTTTCACCCGACCGCTTCTCTTAGGTCTGACCTGGCTGCTTTCAGACCATCTTTAGGTCAGATTTTATACCTTTGTGCAGGAATTTGCACAGTCTGGAATGATTCTACCTAAATCTTGCCAAAACATCATCAAAGCTCCTACATGACTTTCACCTATTCACTTCTCTACCAAATGACAGCAACTAAAGTTTTTTACCTGTAAATCTTGCCAAAAATGCACATAAGATCAACATAGTATTTTAACGATTCTAGACTTCTTTTAAGTTTGCTCTAACTGTTTTCAGACCTTTTTCTTACACATCTACTATCCAACTTAACATATCGCTAAACCTAAGCCATCAACCCTTTATTCTTCCTACTACCAATCCAAAAAGCGCATTCTTTTAGGTTTGTCCTGACTGCTTCTCTTAGGTGTGGCCTGCCTGCGTTCTTATCATCTTATGACCAACTATACACAAACAAATAATGTAATCACCTTTAAAACTACTTGAATCCTAAACTAAACCCAACCCAAAAACCAGCACCAAAATCATCAAATAAATTCAAGAAACAACCTAATCAAGATTCCTTTTTATAAAATACAAAAAACCCAGGTTTTATTTTTTTGGGTAAAAGACTTTTGGACAACTATTTAGCTAATTGAGAAAAAGATGAAAATTTTAATGTAGGACATCAAGAACTTGAAAGATAATAACTGAGACTTCCTGAATGTCAATTTCATCATCATCGTCATCATCAAAATTAATCAATGATAAAGTACCTGACAATTATTGGGTGGTAATGGGTTATTGAGCCAGCGAGGAAGATGGAAGCGGTGGAGTATCCGGTGGTGGTGAAGAAGAGACAGTTGGTGTGGGTGTGGAAGGAACTGGCGTCGGAGATGTGGTGGTGCGAGATGAGAGAGAGAAACTTGTTGAAGTGTAAATGGATGAGAGAGAGACACAGGTGGACTGATGATAATATTTAAGCTGCTGACCTTTTCTGTATAAACTGCCACGTATCATTATCAATAGGACAGCTGGTGTCATCGGGAGACGTGCCTGTTAAGGAGGAGAAAAAAAACAGATAATAAAACCAATGCCACGGGATTCGAACTCACGCCGTCTGAATAACAATTAAATACTCAGACCACCACGCCAATATCATAACATGTTAACATAATTCCCAAATAATAATACTTATTCGTTTAAAAAAAACCTCTTTTGAATTTACTGTTCAAACCCAAAGGTATGTTATTATAGTTAAATTAAATTATTTATGACTTTATGTTAGAAAATAAGTAAATTAGGTCTTCTTTCTTTAATTGTTTTTTAATTTATCTTTATCTAAAATTGGAGTTTTCCAACACTTTAGTAGTAGTTGGTGTGGGGGGGTTTTTGTGTTGGAGAGAGTTGCAGAGTGAGCGCATAGTTTTTGATACCACCTTTTCATTTATTGACCACATTAACATGATGCTACATTGATATAGTGATATGCAATGGCTTTTTTTAATAGCAAGGAATTTCCTGCCTTCACTTAAGTAACTTTTTTTTTTTTATTTCAATTCATCTCATTTTAGTCTTAACTTTATCCAAAATTAATACAACATACTTTAGTGTTTTGGTCCTTTGGAGAAGATGGGTATGAGTTGGTGGGTGTGTGTGCAAGATATCACTTAAAAAATGAAAGATGGAAGAAGAGTATGGCCTAATTTTTACATGTAAAAGTTTTTATACCATAAAAATTTTTATACTGTACATGTACCGTATATAGCGGGTAGGGCTTAAATTTTATCTCGCCGAGAGCCCAATTTTTTTTTTTAACATTTTCGGGGACGGCCCTGCTAGCTCGTGCCCTCTTATGTTAAAACGAGCCAAGCTCAGACTCGGCTTAACTCGTTCACGCCCCTATCTACAAATAAGGAATTGCAAGTAATACATGATTTTAAGTTTGACTGCCCCCGCCATTGTGGTGGAGTGGCATGAGAAATGATGGGTAGAGTCTAGCCTTCTTGAGGTGGCAGGTTCGATCCTTGATCCCACAAGGTTTTACTGATTTTCTACTATCGTGCCTTCGGGCGGGTAGAAGAGGTCAAGATTTTCTTGGAACTGGTGGCTTGGTGGGTTCCGGCCATAGTTATCAAAGGCGCTAGGCGCACTCAAGGCGCATAGGCCTCACTTGGGGCCTAAGTGCGAGGCGCAAAAAAAGCCAGGGCCTGAGATTAAAAAAACAAACAAGAAAATAAAGTAAAAATATATTGAAATTATACTATTTTTCATCTAGTTAGTATCAAAAGTTTTGAAATATTGATCTATTAGTGTATAAAAGTAGTGTTCCTTAGATAAAATTAGAAAATTGGCTGAAATCTAGCCATAATTTAACGAATTTGGTTGAAAACTCTTGGGAATTTGGGAATCTAGATGAGATTTGCGCCTAAACCATCACCTATAGAACTAAAGCGCAAATGCATCGCCTCGCCTAAAAAATGGGCCAAGGCGCAAGAGGCGATGACTTTTAACAACTATGGTTCTAGCTACCAGTGCCACCTGTGGGCGGGCACCTAAGACGTGTCTTCACCCAGGGGATGTATGGGTGCTTTTATAACCAATTGGTGGGACCCCGGGTAGTAGGACATAGTTGTGTCGGTTCAAAAAAAAATTCATGATTTTAACTAAATTGATACAGTCATACAACAATTATGGATAAGATTGCGGAGGAGATTTGGCCATTTGGGTTGTGGATCGTTTATATCCCAATGATACAGGATCCAAAGAATTTCATGAATCAAAATGGCCCATTAGGGTTTCAATTTCAATTCGTTGTAGGTTGTGAAATAGTGATAAAATAACCATGCAAAACTAGCACACACTTACTTTAATTATTCTGGTTTTCATCCCAAACGTAGTCACTTTAACAATGTCTTCAACGGAGCTTAAACAATCAATCACGAACCAAACCCACGTCTCAACAACACTCGCAACCCGCCTTCTCTCCAACAAACACGACTCCAACGTTGTCTTCTCACCCCTTTCCATCCATGTCGCCTTAAGCGTGTTAGCCGCGGGTTCCAAGGATCAAACCCTCGACCAACTCCTCGCTTTCCTCAAAACAAACACCACCGATGACCTCAACTCTCTTTATTCGCACCTCGTGCCCTTAGTCTTCGCCGACTGTAGCCCACGAGGCGGGCCTCGTGTGTCTTTTGCAAACGGGTTTTGGGTTGACAAAACCCTTTCTCTCAAACCTTGTTTTAAACAGGTTGTGGACACCGTTTATAAAGCCGAATGCAATCAAGTTGATTTCCACAACAAGGTTAATTCTAATGTCTTCATAATTTTTTTTTTCAAAAATAGATAATTTTGAATGTGAGAGTGTTTGTAGGGGTTGCATGGGATTTTTTTGTGAAAATAGGTAGATCACCATATGGGTCTTCAAAAAAGAATTTTGAAGGTCTCACATCCATTTAGCGACCTTCATTCAAGGTCTCACAATTGCTAAAAAATATGCACGAGCCAACATTGAATTTGTTGGAACCCCTTGGATCGATCACGTTCACAAAAAACTTGTACACAAGAAAAGAACGAGAGATAACGTTGGACACTAAGTCACGTTTATTAAAATAATCAAAACCACACATAATACAATGATCATACACCTCTATTTATACTAATAATAATTTGTATCCTAGTCTAATTCTAACTCCTAATAATACTCAAACACATTACTATATAATTATCTCTAATTCACTAAGAATTATCTTTATCTTTATCTTATTTTCCAACTTTCACATATGAACCATTTAACCCTTCGACTTCTTGGTTCATCAATTCAAACACCTTTTAACAATCAAGATTAATTCCAACATTCTCCCTTAATCTTGATTCATGTACCTCCAAGATCTTGAATTCCACGTAGTGCTCTCATCTCTTCAACTTTAACTCTAGGATTACCATCCTTTTTTCCTTCTTTTCGGTTTACCCATCGGTCACAAAGACCACTATCTTTTACCGCCATAATTGATATGACAGTCCTATCTCGCTCGTCATCATCATGAGAACAATCACGATCTTCATCTCTTCTAGCATTAACACGAACACACATTGTTACTAACACCTTTGTCACACAGACTCAATCACCCTCTTGAATCACACAGATTCTCTATTTTAAATCACTTAGATTCAACTCGTCACGGAGACTTCTCTTGAACGATTTCACACAGTTCCACTAAGGATTTCGTTCGACTTTTCTTTCTTCTTAGTTCACCTAGAACTTTAACGAACACACAGTTCTTTTCTTGACCACCTTCCACACAGCTTGGTGTCTTTTTCTTTGATCACATAGATTTTTTTGGTTCACTTAGAACGCCTCTCCGGTTTCACTAAGAATTCCGGTCAACTCTCGGTTTCACACCGATTATCTTCTGGTCACACACAGAACCTGATCACCCGTCACACAGATTTTGATCACACTTTTCGGCTTCACTGAGAAATCCGATTACCTCCACTTGTTGGCTTCACAAAGGAACCAATAATACTCACACGGTCAGAACCCTTTTGATCATTAACCGGTTTGCACACAGCTTTCTCGGCTTACTCACACAAAAATCTTGTTTATCAAATATCCTAACAAGTTATTTTCTTGCCTTCAAAGCAAAACAAAATCACCTGAGGACTTTGGTTGTTTTTTTGTTTTGCTTTGACTTCCGTGTCAAGAAAGGAAAGAAAACAAATTACTTGTTTACTTTTTAATTTCCTACTCAATCAATTGTCAAAAGATCCTCTGTATCCAATTCTTTTCACCGTCACTTATATCTCTACTAAATTGCAGTACCAAAAAACAACCTTTAATTTTGCTGACTTCACCCCTATTATCTTTCTTGATTTCCTACTTTTTAGTTTCACACAGAAACAAAACTTTATCAATCTTCACGGCTTTCAACTTCTCGGAATTCACTAGAGAATTCTTGGTGGCTTTGATTACTTCTTCTCAACGCGTCTCGAACTTCGCATCTTGATCTTGGTCTTGGCCTCACCGGTTGATTCTCACAGAACCTTCAAAATGTCCTTGAGCTTATACTAGCTCTGATACCAATTGTTGGAACCCCTTGGATCGATCACGTTCACAAAAAACTTGTACACAAGAAAAGAACGAGAGATAACGTTGGACACTAAGTCACGTTTATTAAAATAATCAAAACCACACATAATACAATGATCATACACCTCTATTTATACTAATAATAATTTGTATCCTAGTCTAATTCTAACTCCTAATAATACTCAAACACATTACTATATAATTATCTCTAATTCACTAAGATTATCTTTATCTTTATCTTATTTTCCAACTTTCACATATGAACCATTTAACCCTTCGACTTCTTGGTTCATCAATTCAAACACCTTTTAACAATCAAGATTAATTCCAACAGAATTTAAGGAAGGTCTCTGAATGGATCAGCGACCTTGAATTGAATGAAGGTCGCTGAATGAAAGTGAGACCTTCAAAGTTCTTTTTTGAAGGTCGCTGATCCATATGGTGATCTACCCATTTTCACAAAAAATTCCATGCAACCCTTACAAACACTCTCTAACATTTAAAATTACCTATTTTTGAAAAAAATTCAATGTCTTCGTATTGATCTTGTTTTGTAACTTTATTTTTGATATAGCTAACATGTTTTTTATTGATTATTGAAGGCGGCCGAGGTGGCCGATGAACTGAATTCATGGGCTGAAGAGAAAACAAATGGCCTTATCAAACGAGTTGTTACTGCTAATGAAGTTAGCAATGTTACATGGCTTATCTTTGCAAACGCGGTCTACTTCAAGGGAATATGGAGACAGAAGTTTGATCCGAAATTGACAAAAGAATACGACTTCCATCTCCTTGATGGCAAAACAGTTCAAGTTCCGTTCATGACTAGCTATAGTTTACAATCCGTGTGTCAATATGATGATTTCAAAGTACTCGGTCTTCCTACTTACAAGGTGGAAATAAACAAAAGTTCACAATGTACTTTTTTCTACCGAATGCAAAAGACGGCCTACAATCTTTAGTACAGAAAATTGTTTCCACATCTGACTTTATAGATAGTCACATTCCACGCAAAGATGTAATAGTGCCGCGTTTTTTGATACCATTGTTCAAGATATCATTCGGGTTTGAAGTTTCTGATATGTTGAAGGAATTAGAACTTGTACTCCCATTCTCTATGGGAGATGGTTTGAGCGAAATGGTTGAGTCATCTGATGGTCAAGGCCTTTATGTTTCGAGCATTGTTCATAAATCTTTTGTAGATGTAAATGAAGAAGGGACAGAAGCAGTAGCTCATATGGAGGAGATGGTGTGTACTTCAGTGCAAAATCCGGTTTATGATGAGGTAGATTTTGTGGCGGATCATCCATTCTTGTTTGTGATTAGAGAAGATGTGACTGGGGTTGTGTTGTTTATGGGACAAGTGGTTGACCCTCGTCGTCGTGGTGGTTGATACGGTAGTTTAGATCTTGGGTTTTCTTTCTGTTTGCATGATGTTGGGCGTTTTATTTTTTGGACTATTTTTCAAGCTATTGATCTGTTATGTTTTGTCACGTTCATTGTTGTTATATCTTAATATTTGTACAACAAATAAAGGGGTCCTAACCCATATAACAGGTTTAAGCCTCACAAAACTGGTTGATCGGGTCAGATCAGATCGGATAATGGTGTCAGAACTGGCCAATAGACACAATTTGGTGTGGGTTTGAGTCAAACAAGTTTCGATCAAAATAGTTATGGGTCAAAATGGGTCGATTTCAAAAAATATTAAACGGCCAATAAAAAATATGTTTTAAGTAACAAACTTCTGCAGTGTCTCAAATTGGATGTCTAGAGGAATTCTTGCAGCAGCTCAAATTCAAGTCCCATTTGTGTGTTTACACTTATGTAATCTCATAAACCCAAAATATTACTCTTAATCCATACGAAAAAGTTACTTTTGATAAACATACGAAAACTATGAATTTGTAACCCGGTAAACACATTCTTTGGTCTACCAACGTATAAGATTTCATTTATGTTAAGTCGGCCGGCTATACTTTTTGTTACTTCAAAAATCGCTGCTTCAGCTTCAGCCAGTTTTTATATATATTAGGGATTAGTAAATTTAAAATCCCTTATGCAGGCATAACGCAAACAAGTAAGATGTAGCATGTGTATGTATAAACTGCCAAATCCCTAGCAATGTAAATGAGTAGATCAATTCAATTAGTTTTGAGATTTATACTGCTCGTTTTATCATTTATTTTACATACTTATATACAGTTATGCATAAGCATACACATAGTACTCATCAACCATCTTTACTATTCAAATAATAATTTAATACAAACCAAAGACTTAAAAAACCTAGTTCAAACCAAACCGTTTAAGACAGGTGGTCGTCACATACAATACATCCAGTTTGGTTTGTGGTTCAACCCAAACTTTTTTTGTCAAATCATGTCACGTTGCATAGCAGATCGACATGCATCAAACTTGTTCAAAATGTGTTGTGCCGATTACTACCAATATATAAACATATGCGGCAATTACCAAAATTTAACCTTATAATAAACAAATTTTCAACGACAAAACCTAGGTTTAGTACAAACAAACAAACATCAAAAGTTTAGTTTCCATTAGAGTTGTTGTCTGGTGTTCCATCGCGTTCTTGAAACATCTGCATTGCAGATCTTAAAGCTTCGTTAATTTCCTCTGGCAACTCATCTCCAGGGTTAATTCTTGTTACTCCAGGGCCAACATTACCCTCGTACATTCCGGAACTAATGTCTGCCATCATGCTTGACAAATCGATAGATCCAGTCATATCGGACATGAACCCGGGAAAGGTGGAACCGGCCCATGGCTCCTTGACCCCCATTTGAATAACTCCATGAACCTGAGCTCTGTTACCAAATTATAAAGGGTGTTTTTGTCATATGTATGCCATTAAACAAATAGACGATAAATATTCATATTGATCTGATCAAAACTAATTATAATAATTAATTTTAATACCCGGCCACGTTCAGCTCTTCGATGCTGCTCTCGGAGTTTCTGCTCAGCCGCCTACACATATCAACAGTGAAATAATAGCTAATACTGGGTATGGTTTACCTAAATCTCACCCTCCCCAGACCCTACATGTAGCTTTACTATTTGTGAGATTTACTAGCTATGGTTGTTTATGTTAAAAAAAAATAACAATAATAATGAAGCCCAAACCATGAAAAATATTAAACAAAAACATTAACTAACCTGAATATTTCCTCTTATAGATTCACTATTTGGATCCAACTGCAAAGCTGAATGAGTTAAAAATACAGATGTGTCAACAAGTTCATTTTGATGAAAATGCATGTCTACTGAAAAATGATAAATCCTTTGAAACAGTAAGAATAATAATAAACATATATAACTTCATAAGATATGTACAAACCTTTTCTAAATCCTTTATCGATGGCGTCCCTGTAATTTCCTTGAGCATAATAACTAAACCCTAGACGACTGTAAGCCTTGCTGTAGTTTGGGTCGATTTCAATTGCTTTATGGCAGTCATGGATTGCTTCTGTATGCTGATTGTTCTGGGTGTAGGCAGCTGCCCTGGAAAAAAGTACCCATTCAACATAAGAATATTATAAAAAAATACTGGGGATCAAAATCATCAAATAAATTTTTTTTTTTAGGAAAGTGAATTGAATTAAAATTAAAACGAAATACGAACGTTACATCACAATAGAAGGTAGACGGGCAACAAGCTGCGCCGCTACCCCTTTTTGAATTGCAAACACTAGTCAAATAAATAATAATAATATATAAAAAGGTCCACTAATATGAGTGAATAACTCACCTGTTACAATAATAAACAGCATTATCATTACAAAGTGCTATAGCAATAGTGTAAAGCTCGATTGCATCTGAGTAGACCTTTGATTGCATAGCCTTGTTACCTACATGAAAACAAAGTACATACATGTAGTTGATATAAGCCTGTTCCCCATTTTTTGCTTTTGTTCTTAATTATCTTATTAATGTTATAATTTATGGAATTTAAAGTGTCATATAAGTAATGGAGTTTATAAATGCATGCACAAAAGTTGAGATATAGATGTTATGGAGATGCAAATGCAAGACATAGTAATCAAAAGTTGATAAAGTCTGACAAAAGATTACCTTGTAATTTGAAGGTATCAGCCAACTTTTTAAGATTAATATCCTCACACCCGGATTTTTTCATTTCCTTGAATCAAAGAAGTGTTAAGAGTACGCATAAAAAATACTATCAAGACAACAGTATAATAATAGTAATTATAATAGTAAATAAGTTGAATTTCTTCAGGACTCTGCGCGTTATATCATGAAAGTTGTTATTGTGTATATATAAGCAAATCATGACATATCGTTATGTAATATAAATATTCTACAAGATTTGCAATTCATGTTCTACAAAATGGCAACATTACAACCATGAGAACATTAACATGACAAAGGATTTAAAATTGGTATCATACCATCAAAGCATTGTGAAACAAATGTGTAGCTCTATCGAGTGCTTGTTCATCATCTCCATTGGCTGTTGTCCCAAAATAATGAACCTTTTCAAGGGCACCAAAAACTGACCAAAAAGTTCATCCTCATTTACGCCTGTAAATCATGCAATATGCATATCTATGGTCATTCTTTGTAACAATTTCTGTCGTAAAAGACATGCAACTCATAAAAGTACAAAACTAGATATTCTTGTGTAATTAAACAGAGTTGCATTTTACTATATATGACCTATGTCTCAGCCAACAGGGCAAACTTGGAGCAACGGCAAGGTTGTTTCCATGTGACATGGAGGTTACGGGTTCGAGTGGTGGAAACGACCTCTTACAGAAATGCAGGATGTGTAAATCAGGCCAAGTTGGCCCGACACCACCCGAACCCCACGCATGCAGGAGCCATCATGCACCAGGTTTACACTTTACCCATAGCAGGCACTTATTCCACAATATCAATCAATTTACCCTAGATTGTTATCTTTAAGCACCGTTCAATAAAAGTGGTTTAGAATGTGTAATTAAAAGAAAATTAAAACTTGGTAAAAGAGTTTAGCAATAAGAGAAAAAATATAACATATACTATTTGCTAGCATATGTGAATGAAATATAATGAAACAAATTTCACATGACATCTTGTAATATGTATTAAAAAGAAACATGATTTACCAGGAGTGTTACTTGTGGACGAAGCACGAGATTCCTCACGAATTTGATCTGCTTTGATCTCACTATTTTGTCCTGTTTGTGAAGAGAAAATCTGGACCAGAGAATCAGATTTTGGCACACTAGTAGTAGAAGCTGAATCAATCTTGAAAGCTTCTGATAAGCAGTCTTTAGCAACTTCAAGACTTTCAACGTCACTAACAGAACCAGGTTCAACTGTAAAACAGGTTTCGGTGGAACTGTCATTTTACAAAGATTTGTGCATAAAAACAGCAGGAAATATATAAATATTGGGAAGTGCATTGCTAAAATGTGTATCAAATATATATAAACATTAAGTGTTTGGGAGCTCACCATCTTAACGAGCATTGCAATGGAAGGTGGGTTCGGGCCCAAAACAGTGAATTCAGATAAATCTATTTTCTACTTAGCAAAGTGTCATACACTCGTACCTAATGTTAAAAATCCACGAAACACCTGTTATGGAATCAAATCATAAAGATTCAAGCCACACATCTTCTCTTTATATAACTAAATCCCTTAAATAACAAACGACAAGGTGGTATAAATGTCCCCCACATCATATTGTCCGTATTAAGATCTTTACCTCATCAGCCACAACTCCATTGAATCCCTCAATGGCAAAACATAATAAGAAACATGATGTTTCTGTTTTATTAAGATTTGTGCTTTGAAATAAAAACATACGTAACCAAATCTCACCAACCAGAAAGGATCCCATAAAAAGTAAATGCATACATAATGATGAAGTCTAGTTACAGAAGCAGCAAGCGAGACTAGGTTGTAAGAGCATATCCATTGCAAGGGCAGGTCCAAAATCCAATCCCGCCACCTCACTACGCCACATCATTCCCAACCTAAAAAAAAAACCTTTTTCCTCCAACGCTAAAACCAATCCAGACCTCCACCTCACACCCCACTTTTATATATCGTAAAATAATGTTTGTGTATGTGTGGCCCCACCCTTTGGGTCCGGAACGAGTCCGCCACAGCAGACCTAACTTCACCATATTGCCTCCTCCATCGCTAGTTTGAGTCCGGAACTCTGACGAAGATGCTCTAAAAACGTGCAGTTACAGTCTACGTTAGGGGCTGTGTTTTAACGCTTAAGTGTGAGGTGCAGTAGCAGACGAGACTAGCATCGCTTCAGGATAGGAAAAGCACATGTGTACAATTTCATTTGATCTTTGATTATAATTGTGTTACATTTCCATTAACATGTTTCAAGTATGAGACATATTTTAAATTCAATTCATATGTATATTACATAACAAGTGTCAAGTGTGAAACCCTAACATTAAAAAAAAACTCATTTCAACACAATCACGTACATCGTAACTGCAATCAAAACCCTAATTGCCCTAAATCCCATTGACAAATAAAACCTAACAACGATCGGTCAATTCTAACGCAAACAGAACAGTTAAATGGAATTATAAATCCAATAATAATAATAATATAACAGCAACGAGTGAAATTCAACTAACGAATACATATATATAAAAAAAGAGGGAGAGAGAGAGAGAGAGAGAGAGAGAACCGGAATTGAGGAAGTGAAGGAAAGAGAGGACGATGCGACGACAAAGAGGAGAATCCGCCTTCAAATTAGCCATTGGAGTCGTCGCCTGATGCAGCTGTTAAATAAAGCGCCACTAAAAGCACCTTCAGGATAACTTAATTTGTGTGTGAGTGTGTGTTTTTGGGTCTGTTAATTGAGCTGTTTGGATAGTAGATCAGGGTGTTGAGCATTCACAATAGCTCCCCCATTTGTATGTGAGAGTAGCCCCCAAATTATATGGGGTGGTTTTGAGGGGTTGTGAGTGAAGAAAAATGGGGAATCTACTGTTGATCGGTATATTTGGGGTTATTTGGGAATCTTTTGGGAAAAACTGGAAACTGTATTTATTTTTTAATATTTGTTGAAAGTGGTTGTGAGTGGAGGAGAGAGAAACTGTAATGATTTTTAATGTAATATGTGGTTGTGATTGGTTGTGAGTAAATGGGGGATGGGGAAGCTATTGTGAATGCTCTACACTTGCTTATTTATGGATATAGCAATAGGTTCATAAGAGTATTCACATCTTGAAATCATGGATAAGTGGTAGTAATGGTTCTGAGTTAAAGAAAAAAGTTACTATTCATCTATAAATTTAGAGAAACACTATTCACATTCTATAATTTTTTAATATTTTATTATTTTTTAACGTAGTTATGAATGAAGGAGAGATAAAAGTAATGATAAAAGTATAAAAATATTATTTAATTAAAAATGAGAGAGAAAAGTTAATGACTTGTAGTGTAATTATAATATGGAAATAGAGATCCTACTTGCCAATGGTGAGTGGGTGAAGGGTCCGCTCCACCGAAAGGACCAAACCCACCTAATTGTAGGCATCGGTTCACTTGGTTATGATCAGACGGGTCCAAAAGGATAATTGTGTAGGCCATTTGTACTTTATGATTAAATAAATAAATAAATATGTGTGGGGTGTAAATTAAATAAAAATAAAGTATGTGATGAGGTGGATAATGATATGGATGTTTGAAATGGTTTATTGTTATAGGGAAAAATAGATTTAAAAGGATTGTGGTTTGAAATGATTTGACATGATGAAATGACGAGTTGGAATCGTTTGGTATGTTACATTGTGGAAGCTCTAATCATCATCCTTTGACCAAAAAAGTGCATCGACTGATTTTTGTCAAGTCAAGAATATATTCTTTTGGTGACAAACAAATAATAAATACAACGTTTTGGTGACAAGTAATTATATGGGCTAGAGTAAGTGTACCCTATGCTATATATGGTTATTACATTTTTCTACGAGAAAAAAGTAGATCGATGATTTGATTAATCTTAGTAGGTGGAGAGATAGGTACATTTAATAAATAAAAACCATATAAACAGAGTGCATTTAGCATAACACAGTGTTGATGCTACATCTCGGTTTTATGAAAATATGAACCTGTATGGGTATTGATGATTTAAGATTGATTATACTAAGATCCAGTGGCAGAGCCACGAATGTTTTCCTATGATGTCGGTTTTTTCAAAACCCAGGTTTATAATAACACGGCGTCAATATTTTTGAATCGGGTCGGGTCAAATCACACTATAAAAATCGTTGTTATAATAAAAGTACAATATCATTGAGATAACACACAATATAAATACAAGTCATTTCAAATATATAAAAGTTTACATTTTACGGTTGCCCCTACGAGTTTTTAAGTTTTGAAAACAATTCATAACGTCTTCAATCGTAACTTTTGCCAAAAACTCGTTTTCAATATAACAAATGCAAGCATCATTCAAATAATCATCACCCATCTAAGTATGCAAATCCTTCTTCACATGCCTCATAGAAGAAAAACATCTCTCAACGCTAGCCGTTGCAACTGATAGAGCTAATGCTAATTTCAATAAATGATAGACCAACGGATATCCAACATGTTTCTTTGTTTCCACCATCATTTTTGCAAGGTTTGAATGTTTGATATATCTTTCACGTCGCCACACATTTTGTCGCCTCTTATGTTATTAATTTAGATGTCGAACTCATGCATAAGATCATCTCTTTCTTCACAATTAAAATCATACGAGTACACCTCCGCCAACCTTAGTATCTTTGGAACATCAAATGCACTAAAATTATCATCCGGGCTTAAGGCATTCATACACATTAGCACCTCAATGGTTACCTCGTTAAAACGGTTGCTAAGCTCTTGGGATTTGCATATCTAACACAGTGTTGAAATTTTGAACCTCATAATAATGACGATTAGTAAAGTTAATCTTTCTCCTTCTATATTTTGGGTCAACATATTCGGCTTCCATATCAACCTTTTCTATCTCATTTTTATCACAAAAAGATGCCACATTTTCAACAAGTGAATCAAATCCTTCAACTCTAAATATTTGTAGTTGTTGTTTCGTTGCATTAACCATCCCAATCGCATTCACAATATCTTGATCCTTTCTTTGAAGAGCTTGAGACAATGTATTTGTAATCCCAAAATGTGCTTCATCAAGTGCAAATATTATGCAAAATCAAATGACTTCATGTATTTCCAAATTCATTTGGTTGTCTTTTTTGAACATTCATAAGGTCGGAACTTCGAATATGTCATTGTTTAGAAAAAATAGCAATGGTGTCGCTCATAAAAAAACAATGGTGTCGCTTGTAAAAAATCAAAGGTGTCGCTCGATTTTTGTCTATTACACTTTACATATAATACCAAAATTTGAATGGTGTCGGGCGCACCGTTGTTGTGTATGTAGCTCCGCCACTGCTAAGATCACAATGAGTCTAAAGTCATGTTTTTCTTTTACGAATAGATTGATGTAACCATATATGAAATTACATCAAGTTAGTATAGATCGGGGGGATCAAACATGGTATAAGCGAACTGAACATATAAGGTCATAAAGGAAAACTTGTGAATCGTATGTTAGATTTAACTCACTCTTTGAGATTTGAGTCTATGTTTCTTAATTGGTTGAATGCATAATTGCATACACAACAATGACCGGTACTTAAATGTGAGTATTCCTTCTGCATGCGCTTATCATTTTAAGTGCATAGTTGGAAATTAATCAACTATGCATGTGATGTGAGAGACGGAGATAGGGTATCTGAAGGGATAGAGTACCTAATCCTGACGCGGATAGCAACCTTATCCCATAAAATGAACCGTCTACAAGGAATCCGTGGAAAGAGGCTTCAGACCAACAAGGACATCAAGTCCCCTAATGTCTGCGGAACCAACTCTGCACGTGAATAGCAAACTCAGGCGCAAGGATACGTCAGATGTGTGACATCACCAACACAAGGGAATCTCCGCGCGTACACCTACACGCGGAATATTCGACTAACATCAGCTTTTGGTACGAGGACGTACGGACGATCAAGAATTAAGAAGATGTTGTCAGGTCCTGAACACATCCTGTGCAAATTAGAAAGCAACACGTGTCAGGAGTGGTCCGATAACCACTGACAGGGAATAGTGACGTGACTACTCCCATGCTTCCACCATGCTGCTGTGAACAGTACTCGTAAGAGTACTGTACAAGCATGTCTGCCTGCTGCCAGACGTCACGTCTGACGCCACCAGTTGGTCAACCATGTTGTAGGGATGAGCTCGGGACGGTATCGGTACCGAACCGATACCGAAAAGTCCAAAAAACCAATACTGATACCGAACACATACGGTACAATACGGTATCGGTTAAGTATCGGTACGGTACTGGTATGTATCGGTACGGTACCGGTATGTATCGGTGTTTCAACACACACGTTACACTCTTTCTCACCTCTGAGGGTTCCGGTTTCGGTTATTCGTGTGAGCGAAGGATAATAATCTGAGCGAACACGAGTATCAAACCAAACTTATCGACCGTCCGGGTAAGTTACACCCGTTGTTTCTTCATTGGCGTCATCCGTACCGACTAGAACTCTTTCTTTTCATCATTTAGCCCACCCACATGGCTGAACATAACCCTAACACGTCTACTCACCCATCCGAGAAGGATCCACAGATCCAACTCGGAGGAAACAACGAAACACCCATCACCATCACCAATCAGGTTACGTCACGTCATCCGAAACCCTTTTTCGAGGTACACGACGCCAGTAGTGACAGTGACGACAGTGGCAACTCAGATGTTGACCCCAACGAGTGGCTCTTTCGCCAAAACGCGAAGAACACTGCCAAATATCAGTGCATGCTGATGAAACACACAAAAAGAAGGCTATGAACACTGCCAAAACGAGTGGCTCTTTCGAGCTTACCCCAAAACTAATTTTTTACGTTTTTATTTTTATGGACGTGACGGAATAGCTTCGAGTTTGTCTATACTTTAACGTAATTTTTGTTTGAAAACAAATCGGGGCCAAGTATAAAATGTTTTCTTTTTATGTTCGCTTTGAGTTGGACTATGTTTTTTTAATAATAAATTAATTAATGATTTTTATTCCAAGACAAAGAAAATTACATTAAGATAACGGGTAGGCGGGCAACAAGCTGCGCCGCCACCCCTTTCTGAATAGCAAATCCTAATCTACTAAAAACGTAACCCTGCCCACCCGGAACCGAGACATTGCTATGAATAACCCGCTGAACCCTGGTCAGGAAACGGATAGCCTCCGGTGCCAATGAACCAAAGGTATCAAAAGCCAAGGGTACAAAAACGTGATGGTTCTCCTCGCAGGCTTTAGCATGTTTTTCTACCTTCTTTGCCTCTGCTTTCCGGGCCGCTTGCCCTGCTACAAAGCCACTATCCCTCAACCCAACTAGGGGAGATACACCCGTCAGGTCAACACAAGCATGCTTCCTCCCGGCCCACCCAAAGACAAGGAGATCTGCTGGTCGTAGGGTGGATCTCCCTTCTGCTGGATCGGAGAGGAAGTTCACAGGGGCCTCCTTTTTGGCTGAGATCCCAGCCCGTCTTAAAATATCCCACAAAATGTCTCGAACCCAATCATGCCGATATTTGAAACCGGGTAACTCCTTACAATGAACCGCATGTTCCCCGTATTCATCCAGGCAGGCCTTACGGCAAATCGGACATAGTTCATCCTCTTGGTACATTGGGATCATCAGATGATATTTAAGAATGGCCCTGTATTCAATAGCGGACATGCTTTGGCCTAGACCTTCGATCGGGATAACAGTCATGAAATCTTGAGCATGGGGGCTTTGCAAGCATTCAATAACTGCCCTCTGACGGGGGGACAGACCAAAAACTTCACCCAGGCTCTGAGCGATTTTGCCATAAAGGGCATTCGCCAAAGTTTTTTGAGGCTTTGGAGGGGCGGTGTCCTTGTTAGAAAAACCGCCAATATCAAAACCTGGGAGATAGTCATTTAGCTTTTCGAGGGCCTGCACGTAGTCCAAGTCTGCGCCGAAAACCCCGCTATTTCGTAGGATGTGGTTTTGAAGGTTCCAAGACTGAGCTCGCGACGCCACAAACGCATACTTGCCGACATCCTTCGCAGAGAGGAGCCCTAATCCTCCCATACGCAACAGCAAAGACACCATCCACCACTGTAGGTCACCGAAGAAAGGCCCCCACACACCACTATGTCTTCAATGGCTTCCCTTAGCCCCTTGTCAAAACATGACACTGCTTCATCCATCATGGGGGGTTGGCAGGTCCGTAACCCAAAAAGCAACTTAGCAACCCCCATACAGGACCTGAGCAAGAGGAGTTCACTCTGGGGATCCCTAAGGCAGGGCAAGAGCTTCATAAGTTCAACCGCGCGCGATGCGGCGATGCCCTTCGCCTTGCCAATTCGCGGATAAAATAAGAGTCACGGCTAACGGCCCCTCCGAGGAGCTTCACCCCTTTTTCTGGCCTACCAATCTCACTGGAAAAAGCCCGTCCTGAAGTTTCACCCCATTACAAGACGGCCAGAAAACCTCTGTTTTCTTAATATTAAGCTGAAGCCCCAAGGATGGCCCCTCCAGACGGATAATGTCTAAGGCTTTAGCAACTTCGGTGGCCTCACCAATAATTGTCCCATCGTCCAAGTACCACGCATGAAATGGGAGTTTACAATTTTCTTGTACCCGGAGAACCATAGGGTGTAAAGCATGGGCGAAAAGGAGGGGACCTAAAGGGTCCCCCTGCTGAACCCCCGTAGTAGCCCCTATACAATCATTACCAACATACAACCTAGCTGGCTGGGTATATAAGAACTGAACCCATGAATAGATAGACGGGCAACGTTGATGGACCTCTCGAAGAAGGGAAGTGCGGTCGATCGTATTAAATGCGTTCGAAAAATCCACCGTGAGCATAGCCAAAGACCCGTCCGCATGGAAGGAGCTTAAGAACCTGTTCACGCTGTGAAGCACCGCCTCCGCCCCATTGGGAGTTCCCACCCCAAACTGAAAGTCCCCAAGGTACTTAGCCATTTCCTTCCCAACCTTCCTCATAGCCACTTTAGAAACTAATCTGCGCCAAATGGCCCCTACTGCAATGGGCCGAATCCCGTTATCAGGTTTCAATAAAGGGGTAAGGGGAGCCGAAGAAATGAATTCAGCTAAACCCCTTGGGCACAAACTCCCTAGCCAAAGGTTGACGACTTCAGTAATAGCTGAGAGCAACCCGTGCAAGTCACTGACCCTTCTCCAGTAAGAGCGTCTAACAAATGTTGGGCCCTCAGACCATCCCTACCACAGGAAGTCCCTTTAGGGAAAGATCGGAGACATCCAAGCACACAATCCATATCCACAATAAGGGCGGGCATGACGTCAGAGTTGGCGGGCAAGGACGAAGGAGGCATCACCGGATGTTTGTCAATAAGGGCTCTCATGGTAGATTCTCCAAAAGGAGCAACCCCACTGGAACACAACACCTTGACAGCAGCTGTGAAGTGACCGTCCCTAACTTTTCTAAGGCATTGTTTGACATTGGGGCTCTCTTCAGAAGACTCAATCCCCCTTACATCCTGGGTAAAGAAAACACCTTCCCCCGCACTGTCAAAAAGGGAAGAAACCAAATCAGCAAACCCAGAACCGTCTTTCCATAAGGAAAGCGCTTGCAGGATGCTACTACATTGCAAGGATTTCCTATTCCCAGACCTCCGCTCCTGCCTAGTGGACGGTTTGACCACCCGCAGGGTACACCTCGGCAACAAAAGCAATTTGACCCAACTTTCTACAGACCCTGGAGAGGCCACCACCTTTCGTAATGCACCTGTCAAAGCTTGGGCGAACGCCAATCGACAGCTCAGGGAATGCTCTTGACAGTTTGAATGGGCAGAGAGAAAACCTTTTCAAGGAGGGATAAGTCCCCGACAACCCCTACTGAAGGACCCGGTTCCAGATCAACAGTCACACGACGAGGTTTCTGAATCCCGACAATGAAATCTTCCACATCCCCTGTATTAACAGAGAAAGAGAAGACATCATCAGCGCCGTGATTACACCTTTTGCTAAGAGCATGCATCACCATGCACCTCCCACATAGCCATTTGGCCCCATCTTGAAGGGCGCCCCCAACATCCATAAAAAGGTCCAAGTCCTGAGATATGGCATCTCGCAATGACGTCTTCCGTTTTTTCTGTCTTGAAATGCAGACTCTGCATGTGCTCGAGAAGGCGGAAAAACCCGAAAACCCCGGTTTACCATCTTTACACTCATGGAAATGCTTGAAGGGGCATGCTCTAAGCCCACTGCTTGAGCCAGGGCCCGAACCTCCTAGCTTACCAATCCGATCCCTTTTTTTAGGAGCCATAAACACATCCAAATCAACACAAATAAAAAGCACGAAAAACCCAAACGACCCCTACTCGAGGCGAGGTGGGGCAATAAAACGATGAAAACAAGGACTTAAAAACTCCAGGCAGACAACATGAAAGTAGAGGGGGAGCAACCAACAATTGCTCACCTCCTGCTCACTAACTACAACACACCTATTTTATACCATTATTATTATTATTATTATTATTATTATTATTACTATTATTATTACTATTATTATTATTATAAGACAAAAAGTCAAACTTAAAAGTTGGAAACCTAATAGGAAAAAAGCTGTCAACCATCTTTACGATTTCATATGTCTTATTATTATTATTATTATTATTATTATTATTATTATTATTATTATTATTATTATTATTACTACTACCGTTGTTATTATTATTATTATTATTATTATTATTATTATTATTATTATTATTATTATTGTTATTATGGCCCCCCATGAGATTAAACAGGCTTGGTCAGGACCGGAACAGAGGTGGGGAGAGAGGGCGAGTAGGTGGGTGCGAGTGGGTTGGGGGCGATTAGGAAGAGAGGGAGGGCGATTAGGCAGAGAGGGAGGGCGATTAGGTTAGGCAGAGAGGCGAGTGGGTTTGGGGGCGATTAGGATAGTTGAAAAAAACGACCATTGGTGGTGTACGGTTGTCAGGGAGAGGTTTCAGGTGAGTGGGGTAGAGGAGGTTCCAGGTTTCGGAGGCCTGAGAAATGGTTTTCAGCGAAGGAGGAGGCGGCCCGAGGCTGGAGAAGGTGGCTAGTTGGTTGGACAGGGGAGCCGGAGAAGATGACCAGTCGGTTAACCGTTCACGGAGAAGAAGATGGTGGCCGGATTTGGTTTCAGGGATAAAGGGTCGAAGAAGATGATATCTAATTTGACAAAATATTAAGAAAGGTATGAAACTGAAGCAAGTTAACCTATAAATTGGATTGGAGATTGATTTGGTGGTGTGTTGTAGTGAATCGTTGACGAAGACTTGAAAGCGAACGGTGTAGTAAGTTAATAGGGAGAAAGATGAGATTCGCCGGAGTTAAATTTTGTTTGGAAAATAAATCGGATTAAATGTAATACATTTTGATTCGATGGCATAAATTTGAGTTACCATCTGTTTCGAGGTAAATTTAGTACGAAAATGAATCTGATAAATGGAAGTCTATACATTATCATGTCCTGTACGGCACCGTCGTAACACGCGACTGGTAAAAGAACTAGTTAATAGATGGAAAATAAATACCAGTTTGACCATTAAACATTCGATAAAAAAAAATAAAAAGTAGGGGGTCATTTTTGTCGAACACACTAGAAACCATATAAACACGGCCCATGTAACAGGTTTACATCATCAGGCCACTTGGTAATGTGGGGCATCATCGGGCCATGTAACATGTTTACATCATCAGGCCAATATATATTTTCGGGTTGTAAACAGATTAAATGGGCCGTAATATGTAACGGGTTGAACACTTGAACTTACAAGATATATATCTATTTCATCGCTTTTATATACTTTTAGCAGGTTGACCCACTTATAGTATAGCCCGAATATGATCCTTTTCTATACATAAATTATCACTACTACTAGAAAGACATACAGTTACAAGAAAATGCTTCATTTGAACTTACTTGATCTTACAAAGTAATATGTTTTTCAACCTTAACCACCCAACGGGCCATTTCTCTAACCATTCTCAGAATCGATAGTTGATACACAACACATATGACAATACAGTTGATCTGCGGTAGAAACCTTTGGAAAGTTGAGACTAACTTGCATACAAACGCCTAAGATACAATCGTTTTATCTAACCCGTCATGTTAACAAAGATTTACAAGTCAAACTGTTTCACCATAGAGTACAAATTATGATCAAAATCTATAACACAATGAGGCTATCCAAAGATCTTTTCTGTATACATGAAATAGTTCAACCATTCAAGTGGGTTAAAAGTTGAACAAATCAGTGATTGAGAAACCAAAAAGATACACATCATTCTGAATCTGAAAGCATTATGCAAAAATCTTTATAATCAAACCCAACCTTTTCTTTAAGAAGAGAACCAAATAGATTATAGAACCCGATACAAAATTGATTTAAAAAGGCATGCCTGATGCGCGAGGCAATAACAAACACCCCTTGCACTTCCGCGTCAAGTTGGCCAAAAGTAGAGTTCATAGGATATGTAAAAACACCAAAAGATGACACGTCAAACAAATAAGAGAAACGCAACTTCTAGTTGTAAATAAAGCTTATTAGGTTTTACATTACGCAACGCCTTTTGGTACCCTAAACGCCGTCTAAGAGTGCTCGCTCTTTTCTAAACAAATAACACAACATTCATCATCAATTGCATTTGCATATCATAATCCATACCACATAACAAAACATAACCTTAAACAAAACTCAATACACTACCAAAAACACCAACTAACAAAACAAAAACATTTATAAGTTATAACCAAAACATCATCTTCAAAGCTCTTCTTGATTCCTCAAATACTCACCAGTATCCGCCTGCCGAATACCACAAGCCCATTCGGGTCCATTTCCTACACTCCTGAGTCGATTTAGCCGCAATCCCAAACCCTAACGCCACATCCGACATCGAAAACACGACCACCCCATCATACTGATTAATATTATCAGTTATCCTTCCTAACCCACCTTTAATCACATCATTCCCATATAAAAACGACATTTCAGACGTGGGTTTCAACCACACCTTATGTTTAGCATTTGCAGCCAATAAGTTCAACGCCTGAATGGTTAAATGAAACTTGCCACTTTTAGTAAACTTTCCTATGTGGGTTCCTAAGGATACGAGGTTGTCTCGTTTAATGTTGGTGGCTCGTTTGACTAGGGATTCTGAAACGTAGTAGACTTGTTTTTGTGGAGACGGAAACAGTAGCGACCTGGGGTTTGGTCTGGGCCTTCGTGGGAAGGTGATTCGACGATGTTTTTAAGGTTGTTGCCGGTGAAATTGTAGAGCTTTTCGAAGACTTGGGTTGTTTCTGATTCGTCTAATGGCTCATGGTTTGGTTTGGTGAGGTTTTTGTATAGAGGGGATGGAACAGGGGAAGAAGGAGGAACCCTAATTTACATTCTTAACGGAGTTATTAATATATATTTAATATATATGAGGATAAAAAAATAAAAACTAAATAAAAAAAAGAATAAAAAGAAAGACTCGTGTTTAGGTCCAAATTAAAAAAAAAAAAAAAAAAAAAGCCAATGATCTCCAGCCCAGCTGGTTTGAGGTGGGAAGATTTACCTCCTTGGAGGGTTCCTGCCCGGGTTTGGTCTCAGATCGATTCCCACGTTCCACCGAAAAAATAACCATTGGGTTTGAAAGGAGAAAACCCGTGTGGTTCCTATGGGATTCGATCCTGGGCAGTGGTCGCTTTGCAACACGGGATTTACCGCTGAAACACTACTCTCCAAAAAAAAAGGTCCAAATAAAAAGAATGATGGTGAAAAAACGCATCGAGGAGCGTTCGATTCTGAGTCGTGTCTCGGTTTTCACTCGACTGTTATTCGAGCGAGGGAACTCGTGTGGAGGTAGTACGGTTTCCGAGGGGAACGCCGTAATTAAGTCTGATACACCAGCGGGAACCCGTTAAGACAACGTAGTCTGGGACAGGCCTTGACAGTGTGACATTGAGTCACTACTCAATAAAAATTAAAACTTGTAACAATTTAGGATGGGTCTTTTGCTGACTAGTTATATTGGTGTAAAAAATGGTTGGGCCCATGAACTGATTACGAGTTCGATTTTGTAGTAACAAAAACTAGTTTGGGCTAAACTGATTTGGGTTGGCTATGTCATGGTGGTTTGGTACAGGTTTGTTTACTTAATGTGTTGAAATGGTTTGGGCTGTGTTGATCAATTCTTTTAAAAACTAATAGAAATGAGAATATAGTAGTGTGTAGCTGATAATTTAGAAATTTTTGAGAGGGAAATAGACATATACTTGGTTTATCGAGTTCCCGTTTGTATACTTAGGAAGGCTTAGGTAGGTTGAAGAGCCCACGAATTCTAGAGAGTGATGAGGTGACGAAATTGAAGGATAATTATGATTTGGTGGATTAAGCATAAAGTTTAAAAGGGTTACGGATAATTCAAGTGGGTTCTAGATAAATATAGTTTAGTTTATTTATTTGAATTATCAGTTAATTAAACTTGTAACCGATTAGGATGGGTCTTTTGCTGACCCGATTTATTGGTGTAAAAAACGACTGGGCCATGAACTGATTACGAGTTCGATTTTGTAGTAACAAAAACTAGTTTGGGCTAAACTGATTTGGGCCGACTCTGTCATGGTGGTTTGGTACATGTTTGTTTACTTAATGTGTTGAAATGGTTTGGGCTCTGTTGATCAATTCTTTTAAAAACTAATAGAAACGAGAATATAGTTGTGTGTAGCTGATAATTTAGAAATTTTAGAGAGGGAAATAGACATATACTTGGTTTATCGAGTTCCCATTTGTATAGTTAGGAGGCTTAGGTAGGTTGAAGAGCCACGAATTCTAGAGAGTGATGAGGGTGACGAAATTGAAGGATAATTATGATTTGGTGGATTAAGCATAAAGTTTAAAGGGTTACGGATAATTCAAGTGGGTTCTAGATAAATATAGTTTAGTTTATTTATTTGAATTATCAGTTAATTAAAACTTGTAACCGATTTAGGATGCTCTTTTGCTGACCCGATTTATTGGTGTAAAAAATGGTTGGGGCCATGAACTGATTACGAGTTCGATTTTGTAGTAACAAAAACTAGTTTGGGCTAAACTGATTTGGGCCGACTCTGTCATGGTGGTTTGGTACAGGTTTGTTTACTTATGTGTTGAAATGGTTTGGGCTCTGTTGATCAATTCTTTTAAAAACTAACAGAAACGAGAATATAGTAGTGTGTAGTGATAATTTAGAAATTTTTAGAGAGGAAATAGACATATACTTGGTTTATCGAGTTCCCATTTGTATAGTTAGGAAGGCTTAGGTAGGTTGAAGAGCCCACGAATTCTAGAGAGTGATGAGGGGGACGAAATTGAAGGATAATTATGATTTGGTGGATTTAAGCATAAAGTTTAAATGGGTTACGGATAATTCAAGTGGGTTCTAGATAAATATAGTTTAGTTTATTTATTTGAATTATCAGTTAATTAGTTACGTTTTATTAGTTTGGTTTAATATTTAGTTAATTGGTGTTAGTTTAGTATAGTTAGACGGTTAGAGTTATTTTAATTGGTGTGCCCAATAATAAAAGTCTTCTTCGTGTTTCAGTTGGGGCATGATTTTCCAATAGAAAAATGTTATGAGTTGGTGATTTTTAATTAAACTTTAATTCCTCTCCCATAATATCTATATATAAACCTAAGGAGAAATTCTACTAACAAAAGTCTTTTCGCGTTTCATTTGGAGCCTGATTTTCCAATAGAAAAAGGTCTATGAGTTGGTGATTTTTTATTAAACTTTAATTCCTCTCCCGTTATATCTATATATAAACCTAAGGAGAAATCCTATTTTAAATAGCAAGAGCAATTACGTCAATGGATAATACACCTATTTTTACATAGCGGTATATATAAACAAAACAATGATATATTTAATAAATAACAAATGCAAGCCCGAATATGAACTAAGCTCAGGTTTGAAGACTTATCAACGAATTGAGTTCGAGTTAGGACCAACTCGGACTCAGTTCAACTCGTCTATACGGCTATACCGCTGACTGATACGTGATATAATAGTTAACAATACCCCTTTTTTTATGTGAGGGTTGAGGATACACATCAAAAATGGTATTTTTTATATACTATCATGAAATGACATGTTTACAAATCCATTTCTACTAACAAAATTACCTTGTCCCTGTAGCAAAAGTGTCTTCCCTCTGGTTACAAAAGTGAGTTTAACTTTTCTAAATAAACAATAAACCATTAACAGCAGCAACAACTTACACTAACCCAGTATATGGTCCATGTCAGCATGCCAAGTCAGCTGCCACGTCAGCTTACGCTAACCCAGTTAGTTCAGAGTTAACGAGGGTTCATTTTTTACACCCACATGTTCACTTGGGATTATCCTGGTCCAACGTGAAAAGTTTGGATTATTATTGGCCAATGGCCCAAACTTTGGATTATTTAAATCCAATACCCTTAAAATTAAAGACTTTTATATACCTAATGATGAAGTGGGTCCAAGACCCCCACGTTTAAACCTTTGTTAAGTACTAAAGCAGTGTAAAGCATCAAAGCTGTCTGACTCATGGAACTAGAAAGCTAACACAGGACAACATAGGATGCCTTTAAGTGCCTTTACAGTAGTTCACGACTGAAAAGGTGAACAGTAATTTGATGGAAAAGTCAAAAATGTATTTCAACTTTTGCTATGATCAATGTCATTTACATCAAACAACATGGATCAGGTCTTGAAAGTAGTAAAAAAGTTGAACTTATACCAAAGGGTCAAAACTTCTCTGCAGGGATAAAGAAGAAGGGTTTGTAGATGCATTTTATATGTGTATGTAGATTTCGGGTAGGTCGTAATAGTTTGTCGTTTAGTTGGTGTTTAAGTTTGAATTTGTAAAGAGCCATTCGCATGAATGGGCATGAGAATGGGAAAATGGTTCATACAAATAGGTTTATTAAGGTGTCAATCGTATGTGTTAGTTTTGTGTTTGTATCTTGTAAATGAAAGTAGCCATCAGTGAGCAAGAATAAAATATCATGGAATAAAGAGAAAAAAATAAAAATAAAAGAAAAAGTATATTGTTTTCCCTTAGACTATCTGTAAGGTTAACGTCCCTTAATGCCTTATAAATCAATACTTTCCTTTAGAGTTGTACATTTTTAGTTTGGTTATATTAGAGGTATACATTGTTTTAGGTTATATATCAATATTACTATGTTAGAGTTGTACATTTTTGTAGCCTTTAGGATATGTGTTAATATTAGAGTTATACATTATTTTAGGTTAGGAGTTATTATTGTTTTAGGTTAGGTGTTAGCTTTGGAGCTGTACATTGTTTTAGGTTAGGTATTAATATTAGAGTTATACATTGTTTTAAGTTAGATGTTAACGTTTAGAGTTTTACATTGTTTAAGGTTAAATGTTAACAACGGAGTTATACACTACTTTAGGCTAGGTATTAACATTGGAGTTATACATTGTTAATTGTTTAGGTTAGGTACTACCTGAATCCTGCTCAGCCTAACTGTGGCAATACGTATCTAATATGTATGTAATTGTGAAGCGCATCAGTCTATTTCATATGTAAAGGTGATGCATCATATTAGATTTGTCAACCCCGAGACACTCCTGTAGTATAATCTAGTATATTGATAAAGTTTAAATACAACTTTTTTTTTCTTTTAAAACTCATACAAACGTTATTTCATGTATATAAAAAAGTTGTTAAACAAACCTTTTATCTATACTACATTATAAAAGGAGGAGACATGGACAAATATGTCTAAATTGTCCAAAGTTAAGATGGTTTTACCAATGGTTCTTTACAAATCTCTATTTTTTTTTTGTCATTTTCTTCCTTTTATGCCATCATGTTCAACCTTTAATACTAATTGTATATATCTCTTATGCACTCTTTGTATCACATGAAGATGTAACTCCCTTCGTAAATAAACACCATAAACATCCAATTGAATGTTGTAATCCTTGAAACCCCACAATGCTCTTCACCTTCACTATGTTATTTTTTTCTTACGAAAGTGGTTAAAAATATAATATATGAATATTTGGTAAAATAGTGGCCCTTTGTGCTAATGCATATCACCAAAAGAAGAATACATCAAGTATTCAGGGTCTGACTTGAATACTTTTTTATTATATTGTTGTTGGAATATCCAAACAATTTCTTGTATATATTCTTTTAGTTCAAGTTGTAACAAAGCTGCTTGTTACATTACTTATGTTCGGAAGCAATGAAGCATTGATTGATGCATTATATAACAACGCTAATTTGCATTATGTGTTGGTTGGTTTCACATAAATTACAAATTCAAATTAGTGGATTTTGTGTGAATACAGTTTAAATTACTAGATTTGTGTGATTGCCACCCATCACCACCACCTATCTATTGCCACTGACACAACATCCTCACTACTTACACGTCGTTGTTGCAACTAGCTGCTATAAAAAAGAAATAAGAAATGTAGCGGGAGAACACTATTTTGGAACATCTTTGTCCTTCCTAAGATTGACCACTTTGTAAAAATTGTACATCTACATGTATATGACCACTTTTTCAGATATAACAATTAATGACTATCATAGTTTGAACATTGGAATAATTATAATATTTTTTTTCTACATGTAATGTAGGACAACAAAAGAACAAAGTACAACTTATAGAAAATTTTGATGGGCAAAAGGAAGTACTAATAATTGAAGTGCCCGCACTTTTGCTTGATTAACCGAAAGAGAAAACAACAATTTTGGATCAAATGTATTGATTGGTGAAGGTGTTCTATTGGAAGGGTTTGCCAATGATAGTGAAGAAGAGTGGTGTTTACCTAAAAAGACGTCCATGAAATTTTGTTCTACCTAATGTACTTGTAAGATGGTTTTTTTCCTCTATTGTTTTCTCTTGACATAAATTTTATGATTTCATACCACTAGGCTTGCTAGCTATATTCATTTAAGTGAATTAAGGTATTGGCTTATTTTCATGTCACATGCTTTCACCTATTATGATCCATTCATGGTAAGCCGCCAGTCTATATGGTTTGAGACTTTGAGATAACGGTACGAATTTGGCAATTTCAATGTTCGGTCAATAGTTTATA